>OX442427.1:6114614-6200530 GCA_949361645.1 Spongilla lacustris | reverse complement strand
GGTAAGCTCAACTGAAGTGGGCCAAGGAGAAGCTAAGGGGAAGATCAAGAATTAAGAAGGCTGAGATGGCCAACAGAGCGCTAACCACTACAATAACCAATCTTCTGCTATAACACAGATGGAACTGTTAATTGGCAATGCACCTGACCTCTAAATAATCTACGCCTTAACCTTGTATCCCCATAGAAGTGAGGAGGTTAGATGTGACAGGCTGGACGTTTACAGCTCATTCCCTACTCTAAGTAATGCTCACTACTTCCCTCCTTTAAAATGGGTGTCCAAACTTCACTGGTGGAAGGAGATATGAGCTCTGTGTGAATGCTGGTCCCCAGTATAACTAGCATGTTACATTTTCTGTGATGTCATATAGTCACAAGCCTTCGGCTTGTGAACAACAGGAGATAAAGTTAAGGCTTTAGGGCTTAGGGTTAGGGCATGATGATGCCCGACTCTGAATCCGGGGTCAAATTGCACCCGTGGTGCTGTCCAGACACTCTTTATTGCACCAAATAGGCACCCGTAACAAAATCGAACCGCCTCGTCCCGAGTCCGCTTCACGGACGAGGCATCTTTGGTTCTATTACTGCGCGCTTTGCGCGCCACATTACTCTCTTTCCTTCCTCTTCTCCCCTTTCCGCCCCTCTCCTTGTCTCCCTCTCTCCACCCTCCCCTCCTCTTCCCTCAGTCCCCAGGGACCCCAGTACTGACTAGTGACCACCATCCCAGCAGGCTGTGATCCCTCAGATCAACTGTGACTACTGTTTGGGGATAAGGGCCAATTGTCAAGGAAGGCACAGGGGTGGATGGCTGGGTGGCTTCTCTACAAGAAATGGTAGACAGTTTGGTTCCACCTACTATTGCATAACCTCTCCGTTGGCATTGATCAGTCTGATTGGCTTGTGCTGACCAGCCAAGTGGTAGTCATGGATACCTATAACTCTGACTACAGTGGCACCATATATACAGGTGATTCAGTATATTTATCAGTTCATAATTTTACTTACCTCTAAATTCAACTGAATATTCTCATGCATAATAACACAATATATCAGGAAAAATTAATTTGAATTTCATAAAAAGTAATTAAGGTACTGAACAAGGGACGCATTACGGAAATTATGCCATTATGAATTTATAATTAGTACACACCTCATTAGCATATTGCGATGTGGCGGCCAAATTATAAACCACGTCAATATTGCACTAATAGAGCGAGCTTTTTTATTTCCGATATTGAAGTAAAGTTTTCTCCTGATTTTACTGCTGTTTAGGGCTTCAAATTTATAAATGAGTAATTCAAGTTTTAGGACTTAATTTAGCACCGCGTTGACTCCCCCCCCCCCCCCCCCCCCCCCCACATCCTCTATTACTGGAACGCGATATTGCCGCTTATCCACATCGCAATATGCCTAAAAGTAAAATGCAGGACCGCGGCTTGTGGACAAATTAAAGCAGCTAGTCGTAGAGCCTTTTATTAAAACTAGAATTATAAATAACTGGTACCAAGGCTAGACTAGTTTTATCCGGCCATTTTATCCATATGCTCAAGCACTTTGTCACGGCTGAGTACGTGTATGAATACGTAGTGACATATGCAAAATGTAGTGAGGTTTCAATGGATCATGAAGTGTTCGTAGCATTCTTCACCAACGGCCTGGATGGGATTTATTAGTAGGGTGTAGCCCGACATTCGCGTAGTGGCGGAAGGTCGGGTACAGTTTTTGTACAAGCTGCAACGAGGAATTGCAGCCTAGCATTTCAATGCGGGCAAAAAAATACATTCTGCGTCCAATCTGATTTACACTTTTAATTTATAAAATTATTCTTTGATCCGATTGTAAGACGCTAAAATTTATTGGCTGATTGCATAATATGCTGCGGTACCGGTCGCTCGAAGGTGATTTACCCGATGGTGCCAAAATTCATACCTGCAGTATACCGCCCACGCTTACACTTTGCGGGCTTATAACATGGCGGTGTGGATTGGCAACTTGAAAGAATCAGTGACGGATGAAGACTTGAAACGATTCTTTAGTAGGTGCACAGAAAAGGGCGCCATTGCAATTGCTAGCTGCAAGGTGATGCGGGACGAAAACGGCCAGTCAAGGAAGTTCGGGTATGTCAATTTTCATTCGGACGCTGACGCAGAGGCGGCGGCTGAAGCCATGGATGGCGTCAAAATACACTCTGTCCCGATAAAAACAAAGGGGCCTGGTACATTGCGATCGTCGGGCCACTCAACTAATGTCTCGCTTACGGACTGCCTGTACTACTCACAGAGTGGCAACTGCAAGAAGGGAAATCAGGTATGCCCCCCGGGAGTCATCATTTATGCAGGGAGTACGAGTACCAGGCCCGTAGCCAGGTTGTGTGTTGGGGGGGGGGGGGGGGGGGGGGGGGGGGGTGCAAAGCAGGTTATAAGTGGACTCAACCAGTGGTGTAGCCAGGATAATACATGTATGTATGGTAGGGCCCACACTGCCAGATGCAGGGTTTGTATGAATTTGAGAAAGCCCCAGGAAAGGTGCACCCAGGCAACACTTGTTTGATGCAGAACAGTTTGGGTACCATAGGCATATTTATATTATATACAGCCCAATGTCCATGATAGCAGACATGCATGGATGTACAATAATAACTCCATTCTGTTCTTGAAGATGGGTATAATGAGTTAAGTAACAATGAGTTAAGTATAGGAGTAGGAATATGATACATGCATAAACTAATTATAGCAAGTAGTATACAACTCTTCAAATTTCAGCAACACTACATAACTTGAACTGTTACCAGTGCATCCCACAGGTCATATGCTACGTGTGCACATCAGTTTTGATGTGGGAGAAACTAACCGAAGTAGTTATCAGCAATGGACTGAGTTTGAGGAGCAAATCATATACATGTACAGTACTTGAGTGACATGCCAACATTATTTGATACATGCAATGTACATGCACAAGGTTTACCATGTACATAATTATATCATTATTATACACATCTGGCACCCAAAGAGTTAAACTACAAAAACACTATGAATTATTCAGTTCCGTGCATATGAAAGAAAAAAACTGCCAGATTGCCTGTGAGCACAGATGATGCTTAGATTCCAATAGTGTTTTCCATTAATAATTTGTTCATGCACATTTGAAAACAAGTCAGAACCAAGCAGACGACAACCGTAACAGGCATCTTTTTTGGTATGAAGCACTCTTTAACTCTTTGGGTGCCAAGATGTGTATAATAATGATACAATTATGTACATGGTAAACCTTGTGCATGTACATTACGTACATGTATCAAATAATGTTTGCATGTCACTCAAGTACTGTACATGTATATGATTTGCTCCATAAACTGATAACTATATACTTGCGTTAGTTTCTCCCACATCAAAAATCTGCACATGTAGCATATGACCTGTAGGATGTACTGGTAAGTGGTAACAGTTTATGTAGTGTTGCTGAAATTTGAAGAGTTGTACTACTTGCTATGATTAGTATTATAGTTTATGCATGTACCATATTCCACCTCCTACGTAACTCATTGCACCCATGAATCTTCAAGAACAGAATGGTGTTATTGCTGTACATCCATTTACATGTATGTCTGCTATCATGGACATTGGGCTGTGATATGCAGTATATATGCCCTTGGCACCCAAAAGGGCTAAATAAGAGGGAATACCGGACCGAATTTCTTGCTATTGGGATGGGATTCTAGATAGGGAGCTGTTTACGCAGAATATAATACATGCACGATGCCTTGTAGCCATCTTTCCAATCCTACATTTGGATCGTACCAGTGCTCTTACATGCATACGTGCACAATATACATGTACATGCAGACAGCTGGCAGTTGTCATCCAAATATGTGTAGATTGCACTGCAATAAACAATCAAGTGAATAATATTCATAGCCTGCCAAGTGGACCTTGCATCCAGTGGGGGGGTGCAATTGCACCCGTTTGCACCCCCCTGGCTACGGGCCTGTACTCCGTGCATAAATGACTCACCGGCCCCGGCGGCCATATAAAATCTCATCCCCGCGCCCGCCTCAATTTTGCGTTAAGAAATTTTATACGGTCACGTGCCAACTTTGCTGGTTACGAACGTTTATAACTGATAGGTCTATCTCCGATCACCGAAACGTTACATGCATACAAAGTATAGACTTTGTTGAACCATGTGAATGTGTGCACACCTAGAAAGCTCAAGGCATGCTCAGGGTAATTATAATATAATATATGCCTAAATGATAATGAATTAATAATACCGGTATACAGTATAAGCATAGATAGTTTAGTATATATGGTATAAGGTAGTCATGTGTAGCAATGCAAATGGTTTGGTGGTTGCTATGTTGTTGTGCAGATATCATCGCATAGTGCATTTACATGTACTGTCAATTTCCAATCCTCAGTGCCCATATCGTCATAGCGACAAAGCACGTGTGAGCACACAAGTGTGCCGACAGTGGATGGAGAAAAAGTGTTCAAACCAGCGCTGTCCCTATAAACATCCTGCAGGGGAAGGGAAGGAGGCTCCTGTGGAAAGAGGTAGATTGTCATAATCTGATATAAGTGACGTACATGTATTTTGTATCAATCAGTCCTACCGTTGATTATTGGAGCATTTTAAAAAAATCAATCAATAAAAATTCATCATTGGTTTTAAAAGCTGATATTTAAAGCTACGTATAAGGACCTAATTTTAATTGTTTCACCAGAAAATATTTGTTATTCAAATTATCATGGCTGTATCAAAGTTTTATAGAGTGATGTTTTAATAGAATTCATTCCCCTAACCTCCATTACGGTGGGCTTATCAGACATGAAAACAGATGGCTTCCTTTTTTCATAAAATATTTATATTATGAATTTATTCATAAAACTACATGTCTCATGTCAAGAGCTATAGTATGATAAGGTACTGGTATGAAGCCTTTTACAGCCAATCGAACTGTAACATTACTTTATCAAAATGAACCAACATTTGCTGCCAACATCAATTACAACTGTTTCTTATCTTAGAGGTCATGTGATTTTTAGAGGTCATTCATAGCCATGGGACATGTGGTTTAAAAAAATAATTTTTATCTCCAAGATAGGCTTGTGCCCCCATGATATTTGTTGTTAGGTACAGGCTTAGGCTCGGCGTGTTTGTTTAGCTACTCAAATGTATGCATATTTACGTATACGGTTTGCATTAATCCGGCCATGTTCCTATCCACCAAGTGTACTTGTAAAATGTTTCATGTTATGTATTCCCCTATGCACGGCATTAACTGAAGTCACATTGCCTGCCGAAGTGGCAAAGCAGAGCTACTTCCCCTGTGGTGGCCAATGTGGGATCAGAACGTGTGAAGCCTTGTTCCCAACTGACTCTGGCTTGGCCCAGCACATCGGCACACTTCCTGCTGCTTGTGTAGGTGTGGGTGTAGCATGGCGTGCATGTTGTGTATAGATACAGTTCGAACGACGTTAATGTACTACATGTATGGGCACATAATCTCTCTTGTGAGCAGCATGGATGATGCACGTAACGTGGCTTCTTTGTTGCATTGATTATCTTGTTTCTCTATCGCAGGGGGGTGGGAGGAGGCCCAGTGGAGATACACCTGTAAAGGCTCAAAAGATGAAACTTAGAACGCAAAAATCATGGATAGGTGATAATATGAGTGGTGGGATGTATGGAGAAAACAACTCGCAGTCTAGTGACGACTGTGAAAGTGTTTATGGTGCTGCCTATGGGGATGGAAGTATGACCATTGACAGCGAGGAGGATGGGGAGGAGGAGGATGAAGACGAGGATGAATATTATGATGATGAGGAGGAGGGGGAGGAGGAGGAGGAGGAGGGGGAGGAGGAGAAGGAAGAGGAGAAGCAAGACCAGCCTACATTTACAAGGTCAAAACGTCCTGCATTTTGTCGCCTGGAAAGTTTGAATGATGATGATTCTACTTGTTATGCTGAAGACCCTGTGCCAGTGAGGAAGGGTATGCACCAGCACTAATTGTTCTAATTATAGGGCATTATGTGTAATTAAAGATTACCTGTCACTACTGTGTCTATAATGAGTAGTATTATAATGCATATGGTAAAGTAAATTTCAATCTTACAGCCCTGGTACAAAGAAGTAGTATTGATGCAACCAATTGAATTGGCCATTCATGCATGATTCACTTTGCTTATGTACATGTATGTGGTGCATTCCTGTTCCAATAGATAAGCTTGTCATCTGATCAAAAAAAAAAAAAAAAAAAAACCTTGTCGTGTGCTAGTTGTCAATGGGGGAATTGGAACTGGCTTGCCATTGCATGTCATTGCAGGTATCAGGTTATACAACAAGACCTGTATTAGTCTACATAGTGACACCAATGCACATCTGGCAGTCAGAGGGTTAAACATAATCAGCTCTTTACATATTACATAATATATGTGATTATTTAAAATTAGAGTTGTGTCCAATATGAAATCATTTGGTGTGTATTTAGGCGCAAGGGAAGTGTGGAGAGCAGGGGGGAGGAGCCTGGGCTAACCAGGTCTGAGTGTGTGTGGGCCAGAGAGATTTTTGGGGTTAGTTCTTTCATCTTTTGAAGGTATTAATTTTAATGTTAAGAGTGTGACTCTTTGTACACATGTAGGTTGGTATGCATAATGCAAAATTGTTTCACCTGACCTTATTTGCTTTATCAACATTGGCTTATCAAAGGTATTCGCTGTTAACGTTTATAAGCAACCAAGGAAAACGGTTTTTTTAAATTTACATGTACTGGGATGATGGTTGGTGTGCAAAATAAAGACTACTGTTGGGCTTTGTACATTGTGTTTTCCACATGTATGGAGTGTGCTGACACAGTTATTCATACTTTTAGACCAATCTCAAACAAGCAGAAGCAATGTACCAGTTACCTCACACCAGTTGGAGCCAGTAGGTGTGTTCTGGGACATAGAAAACTGTGCAGTACCACCGGACAAGTCGGCCTTTGCATTGGCCAACAAGATCAGGAAGATGTTCTTTGAAGGGAAGAGAGAGGCTGAGTTCCTGTGCGTATGTGACATTGGCAAGGAGAGGAAAGAAATAATGGATGATCTGAACAGAGCACAGGTACGTGTGTGTTTGTGTACATACATGATTACATGAGTATAATGTAAGAATCCTAATTTTTTTTTGGTGCTATTGTACGCTAGTGTGCATGTGTGTAAATAAAAAGGTTCACTGCATTGCACTGTACCATGTTTCCTATAAGGTCACTCTGGTCCACATCAGTGCTGTGGCCAAGAATGCTGCAGATGACAAACTTCGGCAAAGCCTGCGGCGATTTGCCCACACCTACCACCCTCCTTGTACTGTGGTCCTCATATCGGGTGATGTCAACTTTGCTCCTGAACTGAAGGATCTTCGTCACACCCACAACATCACCATCACTCTTGTCCACAACAGACAGGCCTCTGATGCCCTGAAGGTGTTTGCAAATAACCTGGTCCTCTTTGATGACCTTATAAAGGATCTGGAGCCACCATCCGTGCAGCCAGTAAGTTGAAGTTTTTAGGGGGTAAAGATAAGAAATTGCAATGTAAAAAATGTTTTTGGCTGGCTAGCTTTATTGTAAGATGTAAGTTTGCCGGTCAGTTCATGAAAGTCACGCTAATGAAGGCATCCTATTGTACTAACCTATTGTAAACAATAAACGTTAATTTTTGCACATTCCAATTACATCCGATGGATTACATTCCCTTGTATGCATAGCAAGACATGCACACTCTGTTTTAGTACATGTAGCTTAGTGACTGTGTTAATCTTCCTTTTTATCAAAATAATGTACCAATGGACTGCATGCTCACAAACCTGAAATGCTGCCACATCATTTAGCTCTCCTTGCAAGGGATAAAATGCTTTTGAAGCATTTGTAATTCTTGTTTACAACACATATATATTGCTCAAGTGTGTATGTATGTGTTTACGTGTGTGGATGTTGTAGATGTGTGTATACACATATGTGTGCTTGTCAGAGTTTGATTGCAAGCCAAGGCTAAGCTGTTATTGCATGGGCATTGAAAATTACAAACAAGTACGATCTGCTAAGCACACATATTCCAGCTAGGGGGAAAAATTATTTTAGGCAGCTTTCCCAATTCGTTAACACATTTCCATGTCACAGAGTGTTGAGGTCTGTGGAGCTGGATACAATGAGGACTTGCATCAAGACAGCTGTTTCAAAACATATATATCAATCACCACTTTTGTGTGAAACAATTGCGAGTCTATGAAAATGTTTGTTTGTAGGGGAAAAGCTAAATGCTGAAAATATCATTCAGGTACATGTTAAATTTTCCACTATGCAGAGTGTTGCAACCAAAGTCGTGGTCCTTGGTCTGCCTATTATGCGTGGAAAGGCAGATCAGCAGAAAATATCGGCGAGGCTTGGTCAGCTGTGTGACAATTGTGGTGGTAAGGTGCTTGGAGTTAATGCAGAGACCAGAAAGGCAAACATTCTCTTTAGGAGTTCTGAAATGGCTATGAAGTAAGTTCAATCTGCATGTTATGGTTACGATGATGTGAAAGACAGCACACGCCTCTCACATGCACTACTTTATTAAATTTCCATTTTCTTTTCTCAGAACATTGATGCACTGTTTCATTGTTTTTTTTTTTTTTTTGGCGGATATGCATTTGACCTTCATTTTTCATCTGTGGGGAATCTAAACACAGTGGGATGTTTTCATTTCTGTACAGCAAAAGGCAAGACTTTAATTAATGCACATCATTCAATATAGAGCCCAGAAGAGAATGACAGGAGAGGACGTGTATGGTTCAAAGATACAGGTTGTATTACAAGGCAGTGGTCAACAGGTACCAGACAAGGCCTTGCAGAGGCGAGTCAGTCTCCAGAAGCAAGGCTGTCTTGAAGTGCAGCCTACTGCTCCAGTGCCCAGACCATTTCAAGGGAGTGTACTCCCCACAGGAGGTGGGCAACGGCTTCCGTTACAGAACAAGTGTGACCAGTTTGTGGTAAAGCTGTTGATCAAGGTGCAGGCTGACCCTGATCTGCGAGGGAATGCAGATGTGCTGAGGAAATGGTTGAACAGTGTTTTTCATGAAGCTCATGTGAAGGCAAGTGTTTATGATGTACGAGCGTATACAAGTTTTGGTGTAGTAACAAAGTGCAGAGTTGATTATGGACTAGAGTGCTCATTCAGTCCTCTTTTGCCTCCCTTGCTTTCTGTCAAATACAAAAATATCCACCCCTACATTCTTAAATTCCAGTTTACTGTGTATAGTACATATAGGAGTACAGAATGAGGTTCAATTGGTACCTTAACAATACAAACGTGGCCTGATGGCCTACTGTAAAATATTATTATGTTTGGAAAATGTCTCATTTGTTGGTGCCAATCAGAGAAAGGTTACTTGAGCATATTGTTCATGTACACAACTGAAACAGTTTGATAGAAAAGTAATTTCTACCGATGAAAAATGATGTCTCTTAAAAGGTTAGCCCTTACATGCGTATGTAATCAATCACCTTTTACAGCAATGTAACAAGGTGTCAGGAGGTTAAAAATAACCATTTTCCTTCAGTTTGCATGTTGAGTATTGTAAAGGGTTAATTGAACTGCACTCATTAGCAAAATCTGTGTTATCCCCTTGATCTCTTCATCACCCAGGCCGATCACTTGGCCTTTTTGTGGTACAGCTATTCTGAGTTCCACGTTCTACTGAAGTTGGACATCCTGCAGTCTGCTATCAACCAGAAAGATGTGGTGGCAAGTTTCTACCAGGCCGGTTCCTTGTCATTAGACATGGCAAAGCAGTTTGGGGTTGTTTGCTGCAAGGCTATTCAGAGCATTTGTCAGAAGAAGCGTCTCCCATGGCTTGCAGAGGTGTGTAGCTGGGATGAGGAGGAAGAGAGTGGAAACAGAACAATAAGGTTGGAATGAAATGAAAGTGTAAACCCATATGGTTCTACAACTGGTTTTTTGATATAATAAAATCACGCAAGCCCACAATGAAATCTTGATCATGACAACGTGCAATTTAGCTGTAGTTAGATGATGCTATATAAATGCTGTTTTATGTATGATAAGCCACTCATACCAATCACACATTTAAAAGTGGAGAGCTTATTCAGAAAATGACTCAATGTACCTTGAAGTGGTACTGGCAATATTGTCCTGCAAATTAAACGTAGCACTGGTCAGAGCTATATGATGCAAGTGGTTTTACTTAGCAGGATTAGTAGTAGTAACCTTAGTGTTTTGGTGATTCTATTTGAGCATGTGTGATTTATGATTAACAAGAAATTCATCAATGGGTTTGAAATAAAATAATACTGATGCAAAGATGGGCTGCAGTTGATCAATGTTGATGGTGACACTGGATAGCTACTTGCCTGTAGCTTTGTGTCCATTTTATTAGATTAACATGTGACAATCTACAGGGTGTTTCACAATCAAGGAAAATTAACCACAAGTAGTTAATTAACTGGTGATTGTTGCTAAAAGTTCTAACAGCAAAAGAAGACATGCTGGTGAAATAAAATTAATATTATCTTTAATGGTTAATAATAAAAGTCCCAAAATCCCTATTCATTTCAATTAATGTTAACAAATGTAGAGTTGGTGGTTAGTCAAAAGATGCATTATTCAAGATTGGAATCTTGATTTTTTGATTTTCGCAATGTACTTGATTTAGGGGCCATTGTATCTCGATTTAGTGGTTTGAATTTATTAATAAATTCGGCCAAGTTGATATTATTAAAATTCAAGGAAATGTTGGAGCTTTGGCATGCCTCTAAAATGGTATGTTAAATTAGGTGTTATCGGGAATTATTAATTCGTTTTGTTAATTCAACATTTAAGCTCAAGATAATAGAGCATTGATAAACAATTTACTGCTTGTGGTTAATTAATAAACAATTTCCTTGATTGTGAAACACCTTGTATATTTAAAACATAAAGTTGAACATATGCACAAATATGCATTTCTGCACAACACAGGCCAGCATACATGGGGTGACTACTGGTCGACCTTTTTCTGGCAAGAACAATTACATAGCTTAGATAACGATCAGTCGCTTGCGGTCGAGCGATTTGTTACCAGAAAATAGAAAGCCTTTCTAATTCAGAGCAAAAGATCAACAAGATTCGCAGTCCAATGCAAGTCACCCCATGTATGCCTGCCTTAAGGCCATGTTAAATCTGTCATAGAGGCTGTACAGCTTAGATTTAAATTTGTATGTATAAAAATGAACGTGTGAAAAAAGGCAGAGCTAAAACAGTCTGTTAGCATATTTTTATAAGATTTTTTGTGCAGGTCAAATGTAATTGAAGTTTTGTTGAAGCAGCACTTTGGCTATTTGAGTTGGAGTCAATTCAAAGCAAAATATTTGGAACAGTAAGTACACTTGTTTGTGTTGGTACACTGATGTGAAGTTCTCCCTTCCTTGCTCAGGTTTGGCTCTTCCATCAGTGAATTAATGATTCAAACATGCTGCAAGGATGCTGTCCATTTCCTTGTCTATGGCACTTGTAGCAGCCAAGTGATATGTCTGTATGAGCTTAGCCCTCTACTTAGGATGGCTCCAGATCAGATGCAGTCCTTCAGAAATAATTTGACTGCACTTCTGAATTCTCTCCCTCATAAGAAGATCAAAGTTATGAAGTATGTGACTACCTGGGTTCACAGTTTGATGCAATGCTTTTAAAAGTTCTGTTTATTTGCAGCATTGTTGGTAAGTACACTCAGAAGTATGGGCCCATCCCTATGTCTCGAGGAGCAGGCACACTGCCATTGCTTCATGTTATCAGAACCACTCCCAAAGTTGAGATCAGAGGAAAGGCATTGCTCAGCACTGTCGTTGTACTTAAAGTGGCCAGGTGACATTCTTGCTCCTGTAGTGATAGTTTGTTGGCATACCTGTAATCTGGTTGGAGCCATCAATATTTCTGCTTGTGGAACCCAATGGTGCCAAAAGTTTTGTTATCAATTGTTACACTGCAGTGCATGTGACAAAAAGTTGTGTTCTTTTTCGACAAATTCTACAACTGCACATGAATTTAATTAATTCAGACACCTTACACTCTTCCAGCTAAGAGCTGTTATTAAAAAATTGCATTGATCATTTGAAATACTTAAACTTTGTTGGTCCTTTCCACAGTGGCGTAGCCAGGATGATATGTGTGGTAGGGCACACACTGGATTGGACAGTTGGGGGGGGGGGGGGGGGGGGGGCTGATCCATAGGCGGAGCCGTCCTGTGCCGGGAAGGGTGCGGGAGGGGGCATAGCCCCCTCCCGCCCAGCTAGGGGGTATGGGGGAGCGCTGTAAGCTCCCCCAGACCCAGAAGCCTTGGAAAACCCTCCAAAACTACGCAAAAAATTACGGATCCAGCCCCTCTAATGCTCGATGCGCCGATCATGACCTAAACTTAGCCTAAAGGTACGTACTACTGAACTCACCGTTCATTCATTTAGAAAAAGCGACACTGAGACTCAGAGTATCTTCAATGTTTAATTAGCATTTTTGGACGGTTTCTGCCATCAATGAAAACGCGCGCCTGGAGAGGCCAGAGTCAGTGCGGAGGGTGGCACCCCTCCTGCTCATGCAGCTAGAAAAAAAAAAGTTGTGAATTATGTGTATATTGATTCAATTGAAAGAGCTGAATCTGATTGTCTGTAATCGCATGCTTCCAGTTCTTAAGTGAATGTCTGTTCACATTTGGAAACAAGTCAGAACCAAGCAGACGACGACTGTAACAGTAACAGGCATCTTTTTTGTATGGAGCCGTTATACTCTCTACATGTAACCATAAATAAATTAAATGTATTGGCAGGAGTTCATGAAATCATAGATTATTTAGAGAGGGATTGGAAGCATGTCACGTGAGCGCATGGTTCTAAACGGTAACGTTAGAATAACATTAGCAGCACTAGGATATTAAAGTGTTTAGGGTAAAGATGTTGACAAGGCTGTTCCCCCAAGGCTGTCCCGTAGGTTTGGGGTCAAATTGCCACCCGAAAGACTGGCACCCGAAAAAAATTGAACGGCCTCGTCCCGAGTCCGCTTCGCGGACGAGGCGCCTTCGGCGCCGTACTGCGCGCTTCGCGCGCCACACTAAATCGCCTATAGCAGACACTCCGTGATACGGTTGTTCGCACCTTCAATTTTGACAAAAAGAAGTGGAATTCTGGTTCAAGCGATCTACTACTTGTAAGCGTTTTATCATTTCTTCTACATAACCTCGAAATCAGTTTGAGTTTTGCCATACTTTTTTTTGTTGTTCAAGTATCATTTACACGATAAGCGGCGTATTTTCAAACCTTGCAGCATAACTATCCCTCCAAGTCCTTAACAGTTTGAGATACGCGTTTTTTTGAAGTTGTTCTTGTTAGGTTAATGATTTCTGCGTGCCATGATGTATTATTTATTATTGGGTGAGTCAGGGTGACCTTCCGTTGATGTAAAACACAGTTGAACCTTCAGAAGGTGTCGCGAGAAGTTGCGAGGAGTCAATTCACTACTATCCCGTGATCTTAGCCATCCTATACATGTACGACTGTTTGTTTTAAAAGGTATGTTCGTGTAGCGTGGTCTACGCTGCGTACCACTGTGTAATAAATGCTTCAGTTTTGATGGTGCGTATAGCTTTGTATTTGTAGCATTGATACGCGTACTTTTGCCAGTTCTTTGACGTTTTCTTCTCTCGATGACCACGACATCAAACTTTGTGCCGTTTTAATAGCGCACTTAGCCTTTGGACTGTTAATCTTAAAGTCTTCATCGTTTAAGACGCACTCAAAGCCGCGAAGGATACGTATACGGTCACAGGGATTCATGATTTCAAAGCCGCACTTGTATTACACCTTAACCAGATCAATACGACAATAGGGAGCTGTTTACGCGATCTTATTTATTCTGATCGGTACTATTCATTTTTAAAAATACCGGTAACTGAATATATTTGTATCATCAGTATGCTGAGTCTCGATCGCCGGAGCGCGTGCTAGTATTATTTACTTCGAGGGTGATTATTATTATTATTATTATTATTATTATTATTTTAATAATTATACATATTATTACTATAATATTTTATATATAATACAATACAGATAAACAAGCACATAACGTTACATTACCTACCACCTAGACTAAATAATATATCAGTAGCCTGTGTCTGAGATAGCCCTTGAAAGAAGAGCCCTCACATTTGCCCTAACAAGGGTCATGCTCAACCTCTGATATAGGGCTGTGATAGCTGCAGACTTTGGGCAGTTCTGACGTGTGGCCAAGCGAGAGGCTAGCTGCGATAGTGCCCACTTTGCTTCAGTGCCCCAACACCCATAGGTCTCCACAGCTATTGGGATGCATACCCAACCCAGTTCTGCACATTTGGAGTCATTGGCCTTATGCTTCCTCTCCTCTGCTGCAAAGGCTGCAGACCCTGCTGTCACACTCGCTTCAGGTAAATTACTTGAGGTTAGCGGTGATGTGATAGTAAAGTCAAATGCAGCAGGCTTTCCCATCATCCAGTTTGCTGCCAGGACATCAGCTGGTCGCGTGTGGCGCTCCTCAGATGTAAAGCCATACCCAACCTCTATTATTATTATTATTATTATTATTAAGGAATACATCTAAATCTATGGCACTGACTGACCTCTTTGGTCGCCTCAGTCATTCTTTAATCAGATCTAACGCTCGTGCCATTCTGAGTCGTTCCTACTCCCACCTTGTGCAGCAGGTGGATGAACTTTGTGTGTAATTGTTTGTATTGTGTGTGGGTGCGTATCTATATGTATTGTGTTATGTAATTTATTATTATTATTATTAAGCACCTCGGTTGGTAGGGCCTAGGCCCTGCCAGGCCCTACCGTAGCTACGCCACTGCTTTCCAGTTCCTAGTTCATGTACGTACATGTCATGTTCTTGGTACCATGGTACGTACGTAAACAAAATATTTAATAAACCAAATTATTAATTTCTGCAAAATTTATTTTAACCCTGAATTCCCATAAATAAAAGTGTTGCGTCACATTTACTTTTGTTGAGCTAGCTAGCCTTAGATTATAAGACAGCACGAAAGAGGGCGCTTACCTCATCTCTTGTTAGTAATAGGTGTCGAGCACCATTCGCCTTGTGAGTGAACTGTCTACTATCTGAAATATGTGTGCTTGTGCGTTGCTCTTTGAGTGTTACACGCGACGACCATAGTGCTATGTGCACAAGCTGTGTGCGTTCTGTGCCTCCTTTTTTTTTTTACGTATTGAGTGTAGGTTTACGTGCGTGTACATGTATATGCTATTTATGGCATCCAGTGATAAACATTGAATGATCATAGATAATCTACGAGTAGGCCTACATGTATGTCACGAGATACACATTCACCAATAATAACATAAGATAGTAATCTGTGGTTGAGTGTGAAGGTTGTGACAACGACAGATGATTTGACAGCATTCTACGCTCGCAGCGTGGTGTGGTCATCATGAACCAACGCAAGGAGGGGGAGGAGCGCTTGATACGTCCCCCCACCAGCCTTACACGAGTGCTTTGCTTGAACGACGAAGACGTGACTTACAATGCTGATGGTGAAGAGGAGGAGCTACAGGCCAGTGTGCATGGAGGTAAGGTGTAATGGGTTATGTGGGTAATGTGTGCCGCACAATACATGAGCCATATTGCATTAACCCTTTGAAGTACCATCATTAACCATTAACCCCTTTGAAGTCAAGTAGCCTTTAATTTAATTAATCCTTTCAAATACCAGCATTAGCTTTTAAAGCACCATCATTAGCCATTTATTTTATTTGTTCTTGTGGCCCACAAAATATAAATTATAACGAAGATTACGGAAGTAAGATTGAAGTGTTTTGTGAAGTAGAGAAGTGCAGGCATCGAAATGAGATTAATGTCTAATGCTGGTACACATGTACGTCAGAAAATTATATATGAAATTAAAGAATGTATGAACTTATGGTATTTTTACCTTGGTATATGTATTTGGGAGCTATGTTTGCGTGTGCGAAGTGCATACAGGAACTGGATGTAAGTACAGTTTATTGAGGTGTATGTAAGATGGGGATGGGAGGGTCTGGGTTCAGTTAGTTGTATGTACATGTACATCAGTAGAGGCATGGTTCAGAAAGTAAAGTCTAGTTCAGCTCTCTAATGCCTGGGAATTTTTGTAAGATGTGGTTATGTGTATATGTTGTGATGGTCTGTGATTGATGTATGTTGAAGTGAGTTGTGGTGAGTATTGGGTCAGGGTGATGGCTGGTAAGGTGCAGTGAGTTGTGGTGAGTATTGGGAAGTAGTGAGGTCTGACAAGTATTGGGAAGCTGCTTCAATCTTGACCTTCTTTTGTTCTCATAACTGCTCTTGGTCTAGCCACGCCCCCAGCACCGCCTCCTGTTATGCAGATGGAGCCAGTGGGTGTGTTCTGGGACATTGAGAACTGCCGTATACCAGAATTCAAGTCGGCCTTTGCGTTAGCCAACAAGATGAGGAAGATGTTCTTTGAAGGGAAGAGAGAGGCTGAGTTTGTCTGTGTGTGTGACATCACCAAGGAGAACAGGAGGATTACGGATGAACTCAACAAGTCTCAGGTATGTGGGGGAAAGAAATTTATATTTGTGCTGTTGTCCATTGGCATACATGTGACAAATTGATTTCCATTTAGAAGCGCAGGTGTGACAAATAAACAATAGTGTGCAAAGTTGAATATTGTAGCAAGTGTCATGTGGCAATAGGGGTTCACACAAAACCCCTACAATCTGAGGAAGACGCTTATCATACGGCTTTGATAGTGTAAATTTAGCATACATCAACTCAAGAATTAAGCGCTTTTCCATCTGTTAAATCGATACATGTAAGTGCTGTCAAATCCTTATGCATATGTACACAACATGGCCTACATCCCAATACACACGTGACGCATAACACGCATGTATCACAACATTACTTGCTCTAGACATCGTAGGAATGCTGGTTTCAGAAGTACACCTACACATGTATTTTATGCAATGCTGCAGAGGTGGTCTGAGATTGTAGGGTTGTCAATATCTCCGGCCTACCCCCATGTAACAGTGTTAGACTTGTCGAGTTAAGTGTTCTCAACAAATGTAAAAGGTAGTCTAGCACGTGTACATGCATATGTCATTGACCATTTTCACCTTGTTTGTTTTTATCAGTTACTTGGTGTGGGGCATCAGTGGGTGGGTATCAGTGACCTTTTGGAGGGGAGGGGGGGGGGGGCAAGCTGAAAATAAAGTAACAACTTGTTACAAAGGTCTATGCCATTACTTAACCTTGTTGAGAGCCCTGCCCTGGTTCTCATGTGGGCTCTCAGTGGAGGGTGGCCATGAAGTAGCCTGCACACCACTGCTGGTATGCAGTTTCATATGCTCTTGCAAATTTACCACTAAGGTATTGTTACTTCCTATAAGGTCACTCTGGTCCACATCAGTGCTGTGGCCAAGAATGCTGCAGATGACAAACTTCGGCAAAGCCTGCGGCGATTTGCCCACACCTACCACCCTCCTTGTACTGTGGTCCTCATATCAAGTGATGTCAACTTTGCTCCTGAACTGAAGGATCTCCGTCACACCCTCAACATGTCCATCACTCTTGTCCACAACAAAGAGACCTCTGATGCCCTGAAGGTGTTTGCAAATAACCTGGTCCTTTTTGAGAGTCTTTTACTGGATCTGGAGCCTGCTCATTTTCAGCCAGTATGTTTATTTGGGCCGATTGTAAATTAAGTTTGTAACGATTGCATACTGATACGTGCACATATACAATGTATGCGTGTATGAGTCGCTGCAAAAAGGAATTTGATAACAGGTGTGTGGTTAAAGGTGTCAAGTTCATGGTTACAATGGTGTCAGGCTGTACTGTGTGTGGTGACTGTGTTAGCCATATTTTGTTATTCCACGCCTTTGATGTGCAGCAGCCTGCCAGGAACACTGTCATCGTGTTTGGGATCCCGAGGGTGACTAACCGTGAGAAAGTGGCAAAAACACTCGACATGATGGCTGATAACTGTGGGGGGAGACTCATTTCTTTGGACTTTAACTCTGGAACAGCTAGCATCTCGTACAGGAGCTATGAGAGCGCACAGAAGTGGGTTTGAGTTGGCTTTATAGATTTAGTGCTCCCTCGTGCACATTATTCCACCATCACAACCTGTATTTAACTTTGAAGTGATGGGGGTGGTAGAGGTCACCAGAGTATCCAGTATATGATGGTATTAGAGATACTCTCAAACCATTTACTCACGCAAAAAAAAAAAAAAAGGGGTTGTTGAATTGTTAAATGACACGATCTAACTTGGCTATTTACTAATGCTCAGCTCCAGCCAGCCTGGCATTACATAAAACAATTGTTGTGTACTGGACTACTGGCTTTCAAATGCATCCATGGGTGACCGTAGAAAGTTATACTTGTACACTTGGCGTGCGTGAATACTCTGCGGTCCATAGCAGCATCATTGTTCACATGTGCAATCAAAACTTGTAGTCTTTGACTTATCATATGCATTCAGAGTTTTTGTGACTTAAACATGAGTTAAGCAATGTACATACATGCACGTGTACATCACTGCAAGACAGATATGATTATACATGTACTAAATTATGACAATTGGGAAAAGCACACATTTAGTTGTAATATATTTTAGCATGACTGTGAGGTAACTACCACTGACATAATGGTATAACCCTGGCATAACTACATGTACAGATAAGATCCTTAGATAACTAATGCCCCATTCCTTAGTCTTATAACTTGCATACATGGAACTACATGTGTGTTATAGCATGGTTTCTGCAAGCAGAGAAACTAATGTTATAACCATGTTTGGCTTGCAGTGCATGTACGTGTACATGTTTATGTGTATGGCCAATACATGTAATGTCTCTGTTAACTGGATCTTTAAACTACATGTACACTGTGTTTTTTCAAAAGCTTTGTGCAGTATACCATACATAGCATTGTAAACTTACATGTACATTTGAGAATTAAACAATTGCAATGTGCTTAATGATAAGTTATTAAGGACTGCAGTTGTGTCAAACCACTTTTTACATGTACATGTGCACCTGTATTTTTTTTTTTTAAACCTAGACCGTCGGATTCTCTTTGAACCCTTTTTTGTTTTGATCAAATTTTTTATTGTGGTATGCCTTATTATGATACTTTAAAATAATGCACAAAAAGCAACAAAAAAAAGAAGAAGATATTGGAAAGCTGACATGCTAACAATTAAGGCACTGACCTAGTGGGAATGGCTCTTGCATTGGAATGCATCAAGTTGAAACTCAGCCTACCAAAAAGATCACCAAGAACTTTGGGCTTGGGGGTGTTGTTTAATTACCATATGATTTGATATATAATAATGATATTATTAGTTTAGATGTTGGGGACCAGAAGCTCAACATATTCTCTCTAGACTTGCTGGAAGACTGGCCACTAGCCTAAGGCCATCAGTATAAGCCAATTTATGGCAGATTGAATTTGACCCTGATGAGAGCCAACTCCAGGGCCATTTTGTCTATAGCGTGTGTTTAACTTGCTTATGTACATGTAATATTAGTGTAATTATGTATGTTTTATTCACATTACAAAATAATAATAGTATTTTGACATTCAATACATGTGTGTGTGTGTTTGGTTATCAAATGTTTGTTGTTAGTGTGATGGTGTGCATTATCAACTTAGATCAGCCCAGAGGTTGACAGGAGAAAGAATCTGTGGTAGAGTTATCAATGCTTATGTTGAAGAAGGTTCAAGGGATGATGCTAGAACTCAATGGTCACAGGGCCCTGGGAGTCAAGCTAGAACTCAATCGTCACAGGGCCCTGATCAAGCTAGAACTCAATCTTCACAGGGCCCTGATCAAGCTAGAAGTCAATCGTCACAGGGCCCTGGGAGTCAAGCTAGAACTCAATCATCACAGGGCCCTGATCAAGCTAGAACTCAATCGTCACAGGGCCCTGGGAGTCAAGCTAGAACTCAATCTTCACAGGGCCCTGATCAAGCTAGAACTCAATCTTCACAGGGCCCTGATCAAGCTAGAAGTCAATCGTCACAGGGCCCTGGGAGTCAAGCTAGAAATCAATCGTCACAGGGCCCTGGGAGTCAAGCTAGAACTCAATCGTCACAGGGCCCTGGGAGTCAAGCTAGAACTCAACCGTCACAGGGCCCTGGGAGTCAAGCTAGAACTCAATCGTCACAGGGCCCTGGGAGTCAAGCTAGAACTCAATCATCACAGGGCCCTGATCAAGCTAGAACTCAATCGTCACAGGGCCCTGGGAGTCAAGCTAGAACTCAATCGTCACAGGGCACTGATCAAGCTAGAACTCAATCGTCACAGGGCCCTGGGAGTCAAGCTAGAACTCAATCGTCACAAGGCACTGATCAAGCTAGAACTCAATCGTCACAGGGCCCTGGGAGTCAAGCTAGAACTCAATCATCACAGGGCCCTGATCAAGCTAGAACTCAACCATCACAGGGCCCTGGGGATCAAGCTAGAACTCAACCGTCACAGGGCCCTGATCAAGCTAGAACTCAACCATCACAGGGCACTGATCAAGCTAGAATTCAACCATCACAGGGCCCTGGGAGTCAAGCTAATGCCCAAACATTTCCTCCTCCACCACACCCTCCCTCACCACCCCCTTCACCAGGTCATCCTCTTCCCTCCTCTCATGCCCCAATTCGCTCTATGTCCGGTCCCCAGCCCCATCCACCACCCCTTCAACCAATGCAAGGATCTGTTAATGTTGCAAGGTTTCCGCCATTGATTGCCCCTTCAAACTACGGCCGACCCCTTCCAACTTATTCAGCTCCTATTCCAAGTACACCAAACTACCCCCCACCCCCGCCCTGGGTACGTCCTCCCCCTCCTTTCCATCCACCAATGCAAGGATCTCGCTTGGTTCTTCAGCCTACTTTCCCCTACATAGTACCCCTCTTTCCCCCCCTTTTCCAGCCTTCGCATCTTGGGGGTGTGGCTGGAGGGGCGTGGGCCTGCGAGGCACCTCCTCTGGTACACCAGGCGGCCACACCTCTTCTTGAACCTCAAATACACCTGCTGGTTAACACGAGGATTGGTTTTCCAACTCGCATGGATGATGTGAAGGATCGTGTGCTGGCATTCTGCATGCAGTCATCTGTGAAGGCAAGTGCATGCATGTGGGTACATGAATGTGTCATGTTCCTTTCTTAGAATGATGGGGAGTTGTCTGTCTGTATACTAGTCTGTTGTAAAGGTGTCCAGGGAAGGATGTGTGTTGTACAGGTGTCCAGGGAAGGATGTTGTACAGGTGTCCAGGGAAGGATGTGTGTTGTATAGGTGTCCAGGGAAGGTGTTGTACAGGTGTCCAGGGAAGGATGTTGTACAGGTGTCCAGGGAAGGATGTGCGTTGTACAGGTGTCCAGGGAGGGATGTTGTACAGGTGTCCAGGGAAGGATGTTGTCCAGGTGTCCAGGGAAGGATGTTGTACAGGTGTCCAGGGAAGGATGTGCGTTGTACAGGTGTCCAGGGAAGGATGGTGTCCAGGTGTCCAGGTAAGGATGTTGTACAGGTGTCCAGGGAAGGATGTTGTCCAGGTGTCCAGGGAAGGATGTTGTACAGGTGTCCAGGGAAGGATGTTGTACAGGTGTCCAGGGAAGGATGTGTGTTGTATAGGTGTCCAGGGAAGGTGTTGTACAGGTGTCCAGGGAAGGATGTTGTACAGGTGTCCAGGGAAGGATGTGTGTTGTATAGGTGTCCAGGGAAGGATGTTGTACAGGTGTCCAGGGAAGGATGTTGTCCAGGTGTCCAGGGAAGGATGTTGTACAGGTGTCCAGGGAAGGATGTTGTACAGGTGTCCAGGGAAGGATGTGTGTTGTATAGGTGTCCAGGGAAGGTGTTGTACAGGTGTCCAGGGAAGGATGTTGTACAGGTGTCCAGGGAAGGATGTGTGTTGTATAGGTGTCCAGGGAAGGTGTTGTACAGGTGTCCAGGGAAGGATGTTGTACAGGTGTCCAGAGAAGGATGTGCGTTGTACAGGTGTCCAGGGAAGGATGTTGTACTGGTGTCCAGAGAAGGATGTGCGTTGTACAGGTGTCCAGGGAAGGATGTTGTACAGGTGTCCAGGTGTCCAGGGAAGGATGTTGTACAGGTGTCCAGGTGTCCAGGGAAGGATGTTGTACAGGTGTCCAGGGAAGGATGTTGTCCAGATGTCCAGGGAAGGATGTTGTACAGGTGTCCAGGGAAGGATATGTGTTGTACAGGTGTCCAGGGAAGGATGTGTGTTGTACAGGTGTCCAGGGAAGGATGGTGCTTGTGGATTATTAAGGTGCTGGGTGAACAGTGGTGCATATGGAAAAATGGCTGTTATGTAAGTGTCAGGGTGCTAGTGGATTTTACAGGTGTCAGGGAAAGATGTCCTGGACAGTGCGGAACAAATTATGTAATTGTTTTAATGCTCTTACAGTATGTTACTAAATTGTTATTGTATCAAATGATAGCCTATACATGTACATGTACATGTAGGTGTTGAGGTACTGATATTAGACCAGTGAGATGATAGCAAACATGCATTTATAAATGTACATGTACATACTTGTACAGGCTATTTCAGATATCATAAGCTACATGTACATGTACATGTATGGAACTAATCAATTATTTTCTTGTGGGTGTTGTTAAGTTAGTTGTTTGCAAGTTAGTATAGTGTTTTTGTTACTGTACACATGACATGTAAAGGTGAGCGTTGATTAGAGCTCATGAGGATTACATCGTGACACACACATGCACACAACACACACACAGACACCATCCTAATACAAGGCGTAATATTTTCAAGCATGTAGAAATGACCACGTAAAAAATGGCATTTACATGTACATGTGGTTGCATTACAAAGGCTTTTACATTGACATTTGTGCAGACGAAAGGCGTTCATGTAGTGTGGTACAACTACACCGAACTGCATGTCCTGCTGTGGTTGGATATCCTTCAGTCAGCCACCGAGCAGAACGATGCAGTGGCTGGATTCTTTCGGAATGGTGTGTTGTCTGTCGAGGTAGCCAGAGGCTTCGGTGATCACTGCTGTAAGACCATAGAGAAGGCCAGCCTACAGCAGTGGAAAGCAGATGTGTGTAACTGGACGGAGGACGAAATGAAAGATCGATTATTAAGGTTAGTTCAGTAATCACTACTTGCGGTACCAAGTAAGTCGCTAACAGAACTACTTGTACCAAAGTTTAGCTCTTTTTGGTCATTGAAGTAGAAGGCAGTTTTGTGTTTGTCAGATGTGCGTTTTGAGAGCACAAATAATCTGCTTGCTTGCAGTAGAACTTTAGATAGGGGGAAAAAAGGAAGGGGGGAAAAAAACACGAACTGCCTGACCAGGACACACACACACATGCACCACAACACACACATGTAACATACAATTTAAAATTTCTAACAGCCTGCAATCACTTGGACTACAAAGTGATTTTTTATATTGATATTGATTATATTAAATGGGACCTTTCTTCAAGGTGAACATACATACATGTAGGCAACATTTTGTGTGCAACTCAAATGAATATGGGTAAAAGTACAGGATGGTTTACTGCTAATGTATTTGATTTACTTGCAACATGTTGCCTAGTGTATGGTCGGTTGCCTTCAGAGCTATTCCATGGCCCTGCAGAAAATATGATATGATCTTTTTAACTACCTTTGGCTATGTGTACATGTGTACTTGTACCATTGGCATTGTTGCTCTCAACAAGTTTGCAATGCAAGAATTAGTAGATGTACAGCTGTTGAAACATTCTGGTCTTCTACGTGTAGGTCTCGTGCACTTGAATTGTTAATAGAGTCACCTAACAAGTGGATGAAGTGGATTGCGTTCAGAGAGAACTACCAGAAGCGGTGTGTGTGTGTGTGTGTGTGTGTGTGTGTGTGTGGTGTGTGTGTGTATGTGTGTATGTGTGTGTATGTGTGTAAGTTGTGTGTAAGTGTGTGTGTGTTATGTGTGTACATGTACATGTATGTGTGTGTGTGGTGATTGTATTCATTTGGGTACCAGCAGTGGTTAGTGTACATTGTAGCTTGTACGTGTACCTACTGCCTGTACATAAGAAAGGTTTTGTAGTAGCCTATACATGTGCATGTACATGTACATGTAATGGTGCATGTGTGTGTGTATGTGTGTGTGTGTGTGTATGTGTGTGTGTGTGTGTGAGTGTGTGTGTGTGTGTGTGTGAAGGTTATCTAATGATCTGTACATGTATATAATGGTCCTCTGTGCAGCGACATTAGTATTCATAATAAGAAATTATTCAAGCTGCTATAGTGTGTACATGTATCCTAATTCAGTGCAAATACATGTACCATGTACATTGCACATGGTACATGTAGGTGTACTGCCTTTGAAATTAGTTGTTGGTACATGTACGTTGTATACTATTATTGTTTCTCTCTATCCTGTCTGGTATGCAGTTGGAACACTTCCATCAGTGAACTGGTCGTCATGACAGCATGTAAGGATGCCGTGTCCTTTCTGAAGGGTAGCACTCCGACCGAGCAGGTGGTGGTGGTCTCTGAGTTGGACCCACTGGTGAGGGTGTGTCACGACCAGAAGACGGAGCAGTTATTGAAGGCCAACGTGGTGTCTCTTCTCACCAGGCAGCATGACAAGAGGATCAAATTGCTTGAGTGAGATGTCTGAATCATGTGCACATACATATATAAAATAATAATTATATATTATTGCAGCCTTACATGTACAGTGTAGTTCCCATAAATGTTCCAACATGCAGCTACATGTATTTCCAAAGTGCTTGTACAATGTGCTTAAATTACATGCAATATGTTAGTGCATGGTACCTACATGTACCTGTACCTGTACATGTACATGTACATGTATACATGTAGTGAAAGTATTAAAAGATTTTTATGCAGGAACACGGTTCCTGTTAGACGTACATGTGTAGGCATGTTGCGCTTTCTTGTTTCTCTTTCTAGTATTGTTCGGGAGTACGTAAAATCGTTTGGACCTCTGCCACTGTTGCAAGGGAAAAGTGGAAAGCCATTTTGTTTTGTTATCGAAGGCATCCCTGGGGTAGAAGTGGGAGGGGACACGCCCTCCAACACATTTATCACCCTTAAGAGGACAGAGTCTGTCCAACCTTCCATTGCAGCAGCTGAACCTGCGTGCAAGGTACATGTTATATTACATGCGGGATTACTGTTCCTCTTAATCTCTGTTCTATGCCCCCCCAAATCCCAGCCGTCTATTGTAAGTTTGCCTGCACTTGGAATGCTGATAAACACAAGGCAGGGGCAGCCTCAAAACATGGAGGAACTACGTGGCCTAGTTGCTGAAATCTGTCAGCTGTCGAATGTCATAGTAAGGGGCACTTTGACCTCCTAGGGGGTATGGTTGTGCCTTCTCTGAATTCTCTTACTTGTCCCTCCCCCTTTCACCCTTCCTATATGGGTTTTCCTTGTACATTCATGATGCTTTGCTGACTTGTACATGTACATGTATGTCGGATATACATGTACATGTATATTCCTTTATACTTGTATATTCTTTGCCACACATAGGCTGAGCGGGTAACTTTTTTGAGGTATAGCTACTGTGAACTTCACATATTCCTAAGGCTGGACATTCTTCGGTCTGCCACTGCCCAGAAGGATTCAGTGGCTGAGCTCTGCCAGAAGGGATGTTTGCCGACTGAGGTTGCTATGAGTTTTGCTGATCTCAGTTGCCAAGCGTTGCAGAAGGGTTGTCGAGTGAAGAACCTTCATTGGCTAGTAGAGGTGTGTTGTTGGGGAGAAGATGAAGAAAGAGACAGAGAGATGAGGTCAGTCATGCAAGTAGTGGTAGCCACTGCTCCAATTATGTACATGTATGATCCGCATAAAACAAACAGTGAGTCTTTTTTTAAACACTACATGTATAAAATTCTAGCTATTTGTAAGCCCATTTGTCTAACTACATTACTAAACGCAACAAAGCGTCCATCATTGCCAAAGTGTTACTTAGTCTTAAAAAAAAAACACCTGAAACCGCGGAATCAATCCTGCACTTGCCAGAAGTTACACTTTTTTTTGTGCTGCTTTTAACGAATATCATTGGTTGAATTTGGCTGGACAAACAATTGAGCTAATGTACAGGCTGTACATGTAATTTGCTCACCTATCCATTTAGATGTACATGTTGTACATGTACATGTACATGTGTATGTAGAGGTTTCCACGACTGGACTCGTTCAGGCAGAGCGTGACTCGACACGGCTTGCGCTAATATCCCTGACCATAGGGTATACAAGCTTGATAGATAGGCACACGATGATCCAACATACACCCAACTGCATGTTTAAATAGTCCTATACACTGTTTACATTGACCAATCGCCTTCCTTGGCTCTTTTACGACGAGGTCCGTGAACGCGGATATCTATTTCTGTCCTCCTGTGTCGTCCCGCCAAGAGCAGCTTATGTTACAATGTTCAACGTTACGCAAATAATTTAATTACACAAGGGTCCCCAGACCCTTACAATGTACATGTAATGTGCTCACCACATGTCGGTCCATCTGCAATGTACATGTACATGTATATTGTGCTCACATGTCCATGTAATGGCTCACATGTACATCTACACATCCATGTATGTGTAATATTATATGCAGAAGCTATTGAACACTGCAGCATATTTACATTTACTTGCACCCCTTGTGCACTGCTTGCTTTTCAGATCCCAGGTGATAGAACTTCTGGTGCAGAATCCCAGGAAGTGGATGATGTGGAATGAATTCAGAGACCATTACTTTAAACGGTAAGAGTGCACATTTGATATGATCTACATGTATGATGTACATGTACAATGTAGATGTACATGTAAATATGTGCAATAGCTTCAAGTCAAGCTGATGAACTAGATTGTACTAACTTAAATGTTGCAAACATTTGTTTTTCTTTGCTTATGATGAATCCAGGAAAGGGCAGGGAGCTTGTAATTGTTAAAAATTGTAGTTATTCAAAATTGTAGTTATTCTTAACCTTTATGTACATGTAACCTTCATGCAGATATGACCCCACTAATTAAAGTCATTGTCTTTTGAATGAGGGCATGCTTGTTAACCAGAGTATTACTTTAATCAGGGAGCTTCTTATGTAAGATTGCATGTAAATCTCTATAAGTGAAATGATTTTATCACTGCTGATATACCATTATACTGTACCATTGATTCAATTGGCGTGTTTTGATGCTGTAAAATTTAAACAAATGAAGTTCTTGGGATTTTGTGAACGCTGTCTGTGTAACATGTTATCAAACAAGGGGACAGTGTAAATCCTGCAATACAGACCTACATTAGCAAATACAGTACTGTCCAGAGTAGCATTAATTGTTCACGTGCATATACATGTAGTAGTATATTGTGGGCGTTATTCATTTCCTGCAAGTTTTTTTTTTCTGTGAGTTGCATTTCACAGCTTTCTAACTTGCAGAACACCCATGATATACCAATTAATGCTTATAACTACTGGACGATACTGTATACATGTACCTTATTGTATTATGATGTCAATTTGCATAATTTTCTTGCAGGCTTGGGTTTTAGTTTTGTACTATTCTATGCTGTGTAGAACCTGCATTACATGTACATGTACATATGTGTATACCTGAAGCATGTATAGTCTTCTGTCCTGTACCCACTGTGTTTCTTGTATATTAGCAGTAAGCTACATTTGTTACTTGAGGCACATCACACATTTTTACTGGACCATCACATTGTACTGGACCAAGAGAGCCATAATTCAATTTAAGACAATTCTTGTGATCCAGTATACATTTAAACTTGATGTTCCAGTAGAACAGTTACATGTGTATATTAATGTAGGCTATTGTACACAATGTAAATTTGTTTGATTTTCCTCACATGAAAATGTGTGCCAAAGGTTACCAAAAGATTGGATTAAGAGCACACACATATAAGTGTTATAATAAGAAAAAAGCAGCTCACTATACACCTGAAGTTTATAAAGTTATGCACATACTTACATGTACTGATATGCATTTCTGTATTATTACTCCATATATGTACAAATATAACCAAAAATATTCATTATTTTCAGTTTCAAGTCAGAAATAGTGTCAGTCAAGTCTTACAAGGATGCTGTTGTTCTCTTTGGTGATCCACCACCTGATAATCAGGTGATAATGTTATATGAGTTGAGCCCGCTGGTAAGGGTGAGCCAGGATGAAGGGGCACTGCAGACTCTATCGAAGAACATGGTAACACTACTGGCCACTCAACCAACTAGAACGATTGAGCTTTTTAGGTTTGTGAATGTCTCTCTAATTGTACATGTACATGTGTGTGTACATTTTAAAACCCCTATTCTTTCGAACATTTGTCTTGTGTTTTACATGCAAGGCACATTTTTCATTTGTATAAATAACAGATTTGTTTTCACATCACACATCTTTAGGAAATCTAGGAAATTGTGTGTGAATTCATTAATAGTTATCAGGCTATGGCCTGCATAGCAGATATTAGATGTATATCTTTAACTGTTCATTTTAGTATGCAATGTTAACAGTAACAAAAATTTGCTTGATATTGGACCAAATATCCACAATGTTTGACCTGAATAACCATAGTGTAAATTACAATTAAAAGAATAATCCTTAAGCTATCAGAAAGTATTATTTTTAATTTCATGATTTCACATGTATTGTAAAAAAGAAGTTAAAACATTGAGTATATATGCGCATCATTGTGATTGATCAGTTTTACAATCATCTGTGAGGATGCACGATGCCAGTTTATATATTTTTTAAATACCATTTTCAAGGACTACTAAAATTGTGATGGTACTTTATGTCTTGTATAAAGGACATTTGACCTTTATACAATGCATGAGGTAAAATAAGTACAGGCATTGTTTTTAAACGCATAATTTGAACCATAATATGTATAACAGAAAATGAAATGTATGTACATGTATGCACGCACATATACCAGTATAATCGGGCTGGCATTTTAAAATAAGGTGTTTAAATAATAAGATATGGCCATTCAATAAACCTGATAGTTTTTAAAGTAAATACAAACAACATGCAAGTTATGTGCAGAGTTTATTACTATATGTGTGCATGCTCTTTGTAGAAGCAATGTTATTATATTAGCTGAGCAGCTAAATTATGTTTTACCCTGTCCCCCTCCCCCCTCCCCCCTCTCCAACTTAAGCATTGTTGAGGCATACAACAACCTTTTTGGCCACCTTTCTGTTGTATCACGAAATGGAGGAAAGTCTCTCTTTGTTGTCCTTAAGTCCATCCCTGAGGTCAAGGTGACAGGAGACAAGCCATTCAATCAAGTTGTAGCATTGTCAGAGCAAAAACCACAGCCTCCTCTGCGAATTTCCACACAAAAGGAGAAGGAAGACAGATCCTCCTCAGGAAATGAGGTGCAATATTATACACATGTAGTATGTTTTGATTGGGGTTAACTACATGTACATTGTATGCATTTGTTCAGAACTGCCCAGCCACAAATCTAACAACTCGTGCATTTTTACAATTTTACAATATTATGGATGGATTGCAAATAGTCTAAAACATGATTCGCAAAGGTACACAGACAGTTTGCAAATGTGTGGGATTGAGCACTGTGTGAGTACAATCACACTTTGCTAGCAATCAAACATGGCATGCGCATGCTTATAAAAAATTTCGTTTCCTTTTAACCTGTCCTTTATTGTTACTGTTACATTGTCTGTCTTATTGCAGGCAAATGGGCATCTGAGTTCAAGATTTTTAGTACCCACTTCTCCAACAGGTAAAGATTTTTCAGTGTCATTCCATTTCCTAGATTGCTTGAGAAGTCAACACCATACCAGTGCTGTTTTCCAATTTCGAATTTTTGCTATACTGTTTGTAGTCTAGTAAATAACAATGGACCCTTTGCCTTCTGATGTCACAAATTAATTGGTTGTGTTTGACACAACATAAGTCCTTATAGGAACTTCACGAAGAAACACAGCAAGTACTAAATTAATGGTAAATGAATGCCTGACTATATTCCAAAATGAAGTACCTTCGCCAGTTACGGTGCAAATGTTACAGCGCTCACAAGGTACCGGAAGTTGCCCCCCCAAAAATCGAAAAGCGCGACTTCGCGTGTCTCATTAGCAACTTCCGCAATGTTTCGCTGCATACAAACCCCTTACAGCGCTCCATCGTGAAATACAACAAAAATGAAACGTGTGACAATTTACTCCTCAATAAAAATTTAAAAGGAAAAGCATGTAGGAGCTATGATGGTGAAGTTATGCCATTTTTAAAGTTGCCCCCCCAAAATTCATGCGTGATGTCAAAGGCAAAAGGTCCATTGCACAACAGAAATAGTGGTTTACAAAAAAGTATGTGGCCATACATGCACTTACATGTACATACGTTGTTTCAAATTTATTTTCAATTAAGTGTGACATGTTTAAAAAGAAGTGCTGAAAAAATTTCAGCATGTAACTGTTATGATTAATTTGAATAATAGCCACATGCACTGAAAGGTCCTCAGATTGGTGCTGCCCAATATATGGGACAGTGTCCAGCAAAATCGGGCTTGTGGGGTTATAATTTTATCACTATAAAAATTGCACGTTGTACTAAACAATACATCTTTGCGACGGTACTACGTTTTCATTTCAAATTTCGTACACTTGTTCCCACACCATTTCACTGTGTGCTAGCCGATTTTTGTAATCTACACATTTTCCGTGCTGTGGATACAACAATCGTTAACCTCGTGGGGTAGAATACCTCATTTCTCCACGTATGAGTGTTGAAAACACGTAAAATTCGGGTTGCACATAGTGGAGTCCTGTAGCTATTGATTTGTTCTGTTAGTTAATTTCTATAACATCCGTTACTGAGATACAGTTGAACAAACTATGGGCACGTTTTCCCGCTTGATTCGTACCAATAATTTTGGCAAATCGCATCCCGCTCAGTGAATGGGAAGGCAGTGATTATATCATTGGCGCGAATCAAATGGGAAAATGTGCCTGCAGTTTGCTCAACTGTATCTCCGTAAGGATGATTCAGAAACTAACAAACAGAAAAAATCAATAGCTACAGGACTCCTCTATGCACACTCCGAATTTGAATTTGACACGTTTTCAACACTCGTACGTGGAGAAATGTGGATTTCTAACCCGTGGGGTTAACGATTGTTGTATCCACAGCACGGAAAAGGTGTAGATCACAAAAATCGATTTTCATACAGAGAAATGGTGTGGGAACAAGTGTATGAAATTTGAAAGGATAAGGTAGTACAGTCGCGAAGATGTGTTGTTTCGTACAACGTGCAATTTTTATAGTGATAAATTTATAACCCCACAAGCCCGATTTTGCTGGACACTGTCCCATATACACTTTCAAGTTGAAAGTTTTTAAAGTAATTGTTATCTTGCAGCACAGTTGCCTTAAATTAGAACTACAAAACACACTTCTGTTTAAAATTGCACTCATTCTCAAGTTGCATATGACCTGAATTGAAACTTGTTTTGCTCATTAGACTTGCGGAATTGTGAATCCTTGGTGGAAGCACTGCTGAATAGCCTCCCAGAATGCAAAGTGTCACTTGACTGTTTTGAGAAGGAGTATGGGAGAATGCATGGAGCGGCTTTAGACAGCAGTTACTGTGGGTATTCTACACTGGAACATCTGCTGAAAGCTATGCCAAATACTGTGGAGGTAAAACATTATTTACATGTACTTGTACACTCATGTATTCATATATAAGTACATGTATATAAGACGTTTCCATGTTCACATCAATAAATAATGTTGTAAAGTGTTTGAATCACTATAATTTCCTAACGGTTGTGGTCATTGACTTCCTATTTTCAACACTACACCGTTTGTAAAATACATTTTGGGGTCTTCCACTAGCTCCATGCTAGTATTGCAACCTGAGATACCCCACTGATTTCAAACCTGCCATAATTTTTGGAGTAATTAAATTGCTTCAAACTCTGTCCTTTACCTATCGATGTGTTGTGTTTGTTAATTTCTATGTCATCCATTATGGAGATACAGTTGAACAAGCTGCGGGCACATTTTCCTGCTCAATTTGCGCCAATGATTTGGGCAAATTGTGTTCATCTGAATGTACATGTATAGGGAAGTGGTGATTATATCATTGGCGCGAATCAAGCAGGAAAACATGCACATAATTTGTTTAAGTATATCTCCTCAATGGATGGCATTAAAATTAACTAACAGAACAATCCACTAGCTAAGGGACCCTCTCTACCTGCAAACCGAATTAGAAACGATTTGATCACTCCTGCTGAATGTTATCGTGGGTTATAACATGGTGGGACATTAGATGGCATGGAGCTCCAAATTGGATAGTGAAAGGTGAAGTATGAAGTGTTGAATGATAGCCTTAACCGTTCAGAAGATATAAAAACGTCGTATTGCATATATATATTATAATGTTATACAAATCCTTTGCTTTTGAATCATTATTTACGATAAACACTATCAACTTTCTTTTTTCAACACTTCATACTACACCATGTAAAATACATTTTGGGGTCTTGCACTTGCTCCATGCCAGTATTGCTAACAAACCCGCCATAACTTTCAGCAGGAATAATCAAATCGCTTCAAATTCAGTTTATAAGGTGAGAGGTCCTCTACGTATAAATTCATGTACATGTAGCTGTACATTTCAATGCAAACAATACCTTATCTTTTCTTGACCTGTATAAATGGCTATCAGCAGCCTATAGTTTGGTTGTATGCTCCCTCATTTGAAATAAATTTTTCAATAGTTTGAATGCAATCCACATAACAATCCACATACATGTAAGTGCGTAAAGAATTACCTTGTGATGAAGTGGTAGATAATAATTGCAAGTGTTGAATTCTAGTGCTGTGTGTACATACATGTACATGTATCCTTCATTTCTTTTTGGCAAGCTTGTGAAAGAAGAGGATGGGTGCTATGCTCGGCTTGAGCTGGTACGTGTCTTTGCCTGTGACATGCGGAAGCTGCTGGCGGCTCATCCAGATGGGATAGAAATGTCTCGCATTCCTGGCTATTACAAATCTATGTTTGGACATGACCTCGTAGTGAAGAACTATGGTTTTAATAAGCTTGCAAAAGCAATGGAAGCTATTCCTGATGTGGTCGAGGTAATGTGGCATTGTAGTTAAAGTATCATGCATTTTTGAATACGGTGTCATATGACTACATGTAGAAGCATGCTGTAGCCAATTGTTATGATAGCCTTCATTAGCAAAACATAAGGTCTTTTAAAAATTGCAATCCTTCATATATGTTAATTTTTGCCTTCCAGATTCAAGGTACTACTCGAAATCATAGGGTCACTCTGAAATATCAGATTAGAGTTCCAGATTCGTTTATGGATGAAGCTACGGCTATATTGTTCACAAGTCAGTCACAAAAATTGTCTCTTGAGCAGTTCACATCTCAGTACAACAAGGCATTTCCATCTGCATATGGAGAATTATCTAGTGCAAAAATTCTTGATATATTAAAAACACTTCCTAATGTTGAGGTAAGTACCTGAGTGTTTAGGTTTGTTTGTTAATAACCTTATGCGGTATGATAGATTATTACTAGCAAGAAAGGAAATCTCGGTGTTCACTTACTAACCAAACCCGAGGCTGTACAAGGACAAGTAAGTTACACTTGCATGCGTGTGGTATGAGTATGCATGCGTGTGGTGTGAGTATAGTGCTGTTCTTTGTATGTTACAAATGTTAATTCCTGATCAGCCACCACTGCTTGATGATGAAGGGAGCGCAATATGCTCTGAAGTGCAGCGTATTCTGCTTTGTCATCGGGAGCATGGTATGACACTCACTGAGCTGGTGGAAATTTTGAGCATAGGGGAAGACCAGGTTGTGCCTTCTCCTGACAAACTTTACCAGTACCTACAAGAAGCCAGTACAGAACATAGGACATTTATGGTGAGGAAATATTGATTTATTTATTTTGCACAGCCACAAGTAACCATGTGTTTGCTGTTTGTCGTTTTGTACCTCATAGATCAACAACATTCAGAGTTCTCCTTCTGATAGCTTGGTTCAGCTGAACTTGGCAGACTGTTTGAAGAAGCTTAGTCAAGATCTGTTGCATGTATTTGTGTGCAATGCTGCGGCAGGGCACTCACTACAGTGGGATGCTGTCCTGTCATCTTATGCCGCTCTATTTGGGTACATGCTCAATACACCTGTTTACGGATTTGACGATGTTAAAGGCTTGATGCAATATCCTGCTGTGATCAAATCTGTCATTCAGGTGTGTGTACTGAATACCATGCAGGTTACATTTACATGTTCTACAGTGCATGGTACATGTAGCTCTGTTTTGTATACACTTCCACACATACACAAATGCTCATACAGTTATGCACATGCACATGTACACACTCAATCCTCTTATAATTCAACTGCATACATACATACATACATATACATACAATGTACATACATACACACATACATGCATACATACATACATACATACATACATACATACATACATAACATACCTACGTACCCATACGTACATGTGTATGTATGTATGTACGTACACAATGTATATTGTATGTATGTACAACTTCTTTTTGGACATTGTATGTGATGTTTTTACACATTCACTTATAGTTTGACCATGCAAGTGGTCTGTGTAATTTAACGGATGCTGGAGCCAAGCAAGTACTCTCTTCGCTGCTGGCTGAGTTATTGTTCACCAAAGGAGGGGTTGCTCTGTGCAACTTGCCTCACTTGTATCACGACTACTTTGGTGTGCCATTGCATTTGTGTGGAGCCTCTAGCTTCACAAGCTTGATGAAGGAGCGTCCATTTTCAATCATGTTTGAGGTGAGGGAGTCTGTGTGGTGCATGTGTAGGCTATTCTATCATGATCATACAAACTTAGTTTGCATGTGTAATTTATGCTATGATATGCTAATCAGTTCCAACTGTACACGTAGGTTCATGAGGACTTTGTGGACTTGAGCCCTGATGCAAGGTTTGGAGAGCAACTTCGTTGTCTTTTGAACATTCATTCTGGCAAATTGCCTTTAGGGCAGCTAAATGAGTTGTTCGTCAAAGAATTTGGCGTTCCAGTGGGTACCAATGTGCTAGAGCTGAAAGTGCGCTGTGGTAGCGCTGTTAGTCATGTTGTCAGCTGTACAAGAAGCAATTGTTTGGTTTCGGCACCTTCAGCACACCCATATCCACCCAGGAGAGGCGCAAGTGTGACTGCTGCAGTATCTGTTTCAGCAAACTCTTTGGTAGACTCGGCTCCTCCTCAGCAGAACACAGATGTGGTTCCTTCAGAAGCTGCTGCATTGGATCCCACCTCTGTACATAGTCCTGTACATGATCCCACCTCTGTACATAGTCTTGTACATGATCTTGCAAATGTACAGGACTTAAATGTAAAGTCTACACATTCTGAAGACAAACAGTTTGATACATCAGAGCTTGAGCATGTACTTGAAAACCTTCGCTTGATCAAAGATTCATCTACTGGTGAACTTGATGTTGATAAGTTGGACCCTTTTTTGGATTATTTTGTGGAATTTACTACTAAAATGGTTAATAACTATAAACTGCAAAAACCTCTTGCTAGGCCAAGATCAGGTTCCAAGTTAGCGTGCCAGTTTCCAAGGCAATAATCATCATTCAATTGCTGCATTGTCTCTCTCCCCCCCCCCCCCCCCCCCCCTTTATTGGATGTCAGTTTTGCACTTTTTTTTCCAACTGGACTTGTGTTGTACATGTATATTCACTACATGTAGATTACTTCAAAGCTTCATTGTGAAGAATCAACTTGTGTGTGAGAAATCTCAACACTGCATGTAAAGGTGTCAGTCAACAGCTTAAGTTACTCGTTTTAGCTCTCAGCCTCTCTCAAGAATAATAATCATACGTCTCTAGAATTAAAAATACTTCAGTAGTATCAGCAACGTACAATATTCAGTAATGATCATACAGATCATGGTACCTTCCTCTTATAAGTCAGTCATACATGTATTAGTGCGGATGAAGAAGTAATAGTGTATGCATGTGGTTATGTTCGGTTTCACTACTACAGTGTCGTTTATTCGGCGTTTAGACGTTATATGTACTGATGATTGATTTTTACCTGCATGTGCCTATCAATAAGTACCAAAATGGGAAGCATATTTAATTATAAAGCAATTAAAGCCTTGCACGCACCACGTGTACATGTATCTAGCTAATCTATATAGCCAAAACAAACGAATTAAAAAGGAATAAATTAAATTAAACATACAAACAGCTATAAAGCCTATAACCGATGCAAATTCATAATCATTGATGCTGCAAATATTACATGCGGTTCTGAGTAGTACGAGCAAGTGTATATAGTATCGTCCCACATGTTTCTCCCACGTCAGGCTGGTGCGCAGTGCATGCCCACATTTGGAAGTAACTGAGTGGAAATTGATGCGACTAGAGAAGTAAAGGAATCATGTCTGAAACTCCCAACGTTTCAAACAGTAGGTGTATATGCAGGACGCAGGTGCGCTAAATTTGAGTTGAAGCGTTCTTCGTGTTTTAGATATTCCACAGGCAGCTGACAAGAATGGATGCGTAAGTGTTACCGTGCGTCACGACACTTATATATTTAGCGTTAGGGGCGTGCATTTTAAAAAGAAAATCTGTTTGTTTGCAGCCTGGGTAATTGACTGCTGTAGCAGTGGCGGAGTGGCCATTGTAATCCGACTGGGATGTGGCAAGGTTTTTTTTTTTTTTCATAAAAACGTTTGTGTGACGTCAAGAGCACACGTTACACCTGTACTGTAATATATTATTACCAAGATGTACAGCAGCAGCATGTTTGGAGATGGCGGAAGGCCCATCCCCTCCCACCTACGCGGCAGAGTCAGCGAATCGGATATAGATTATTGTCTCGTGCGATGACTTACGGAATGTAGCATTCCCTCTTGTTAAATAAATCATTTTGTCCAAAAAGGTAAATTTTTTTTTTTTTGTACATAGCAAGATTATGAATAATACATGCTACACATGATATACAACGCTGCATGAATGCTAGTACCAGCACCAGCTGCAGCCCATCTTTTCCATCAGCATAGTTGAATGCATTATTATTATTATTTTATATAATTGAATTGATACAGTACAAACATGACACAGACACATGATATGCACAAAACAAGTTGCTAGCCTACTGAAGCTCAGGAGGAGGTATGGACCTGGACAGGATCGCGGTGGCATTGGCCCTGACAAGATTCATGCTCAACCTCCCGTATAGCTCATGGATTACCACTGACTTTGACTTTCCCAATGATGTAGCCAAACGGGACCCAAGTGTAGAAAAGAAATCCCTAGCCATCAAACCCCATGCCCCATAAGACTCCGCAACAACCGGGACACATATTATTTTTATTTTTATTATTATAATAATATAATAATTAGGAAATATAACATTACGTACACAACTCACAAGTACAAAAAACTAAGCTACACTACACTACACTACACTACACTATACTACACACAAATGTCCTATTATTATTATTATTATTATTATTATTATTATTATTATTATTATTATTATTATTATCAGAAACCTATATTGAAAAGAAACATATCAAAAGACAAGAACACTGCTTTAGTGGTTCACATAAAAAATAGTGAAAGTAAGTAATATGCTAAACGCAGCACAACTAGATTTAAAAACACTTCATTCATAGATGATCTTGTGAAAGTTGAAGAAATTGAAAAGGGTGAGCAAATAAATACCCATCTGTTTCTGAACTGTGTCTGATTTATTAATTTGCACACTTATTTCAGAAATGCAAGAGCTAGCTGAGAAACCAACCTGCACTCCAGATGAAATGAATCGATTATCATATCTCATGGATCATTTGAATGAATGTGCTATTTCTTTCAATGACTGTGCTATATTAATGAGGTAATTCATGGACCTTACACTTTTTGGTAATAGTTCAGCCTGCATGCCTGATTGTGAGTTAATCCAGTATTGACAAATCATGGTTATGTAATCTGCAGCTATTTAGAAATTGTACTTTCTTCTTCCTACTCTAGTGCAGTAACAAGCAACAATGTCGAGGTGGTCATGGCATTGCTTGAGAAGTTCAGGCCATTATTCTACACCAGAAATCAACAACAGGAGTCCCTCCTCCACATAGCCTGCAGGTCAAAGTCCATGCTTCGCTACTACTATGTGACAAGGTGCCCAGCATTGCTTACTGGGCCAGACACAAGTGGCATTCTCCCACTTCACATAGCCTCTGAAAATAATGATATTGAATTTGTCGCATGGCTCTTCAAGTGTGTCTTGCAGCCAGAAAGCATTGAGGATACACTATCCATGCCTTACATAGAACATGAGTACAATGATGAAACATGCTCATTTCGAGCAAGCTCTCTTGAATATATCAAAAGATTCAGTTCACCTTCACTGGCAACAGCCCAGAACACAAAACTGTTGGCTGTCACACTAAGCAAGCAGACTGCACTACATGGCGCCATTAAAAATGGACACCATGAGCTGCTCAGCATTCTGTTAAAGGTGGTGGTGTCCATGATGTCAGAAACGGACCTTTGCATCATCCTTTCTCGAGAAACTTTCAACAAAGGAACACTAGTGGACACTGCCATTTTTAGTCGGCAACCAGAATGTCTGAGAGTCTTGCTGGAGTTTCTCGAGTCTGAAAACCTTTTGAAGAAGCTGATGACAGATGACAGGGAACACACCTTGGGAGATGCAGTTGTCTCGGGGAATATAGAGGTTTTGAAGGTCTTGCTTCAGTTTGGGTTTCATAAAGGTATTGAAAAAGCCATTTCCATTGCAAGTGCCAGTCAGTTCAATGGCATACTACGCCTTCTCATGTATTACTACACTTTACTCACACAAATGAGAAATACAGATGCTTTTGTGGCAGCACACAGAGACACCATGTCAGTTTCCAAAATCATGTGGAGGGGGCTCTTAATAGAAGAAGTCCAATGTGAGTTGCTAGGAGATGGGTGTCAAGCCATTGCATCTTCATCACAACCAAGGCATTCGAGAAACAACACCCTTGATCCTATTCGCAGTGCAGCTACAGCATGCCTTGAATACTTCAATGGAATCGGCCTTGCTGCCTCCTCAAAACCGTCAAGTTGGAATGTAATAGCAGAGGTGGACCTAAGCGACAATAGCCTGAAAAGTGTCCCACCTGAACTCTTCCAACTTCCCAGTGTTCGCACACTTTCCCTTGCACAAAATGCTCTCAAAACACTTCCGACCTCTAATTCTTTATCAAAAACCATCTATACCTCGCAAAAACTCAAGACATTGGTATTGGATTGTAATATGCTCCAAACACTACCAGAGGACATGATCCTTGGATTGGTAAACTGTTTGGAAGAGCTAAGTGTTCAGAGCAACCAGCTAGATACACTTCCACCTGGGATTTGGATCATGCCTTATCTCAAAAGCATTTGTCTTTCAGAAAATAATCTTTCTCAACTCCACTACTTTGACCTATGGAAGTACTTCAAAGATGCCAAGTTCTCAACAAAAGTCGTTACCAATCTTGCAACGGGTGATGAGAAAGATATCAAGTCGAAAGGTGTACTGAAGTACCTTCAGCGACTTCGTATGTTCTGTTGTACACTACACAAAGTTGAAGGAGAAGAATTTGATGAAGCATCATTCATTCAAGGAGTTTCGCTCCTACACCAACAGCGACTAACGCAGGACAATATGGGATCTCTTTACTCATCAAAACTTTACAAACTGCTGTATACCAGTTCTGAAAATGAGTTGGTAAAAGCAAATGCAGGGAAACGGTCAGTTTTAAGCAGTTTGGATCTATCGCACAACAAGTTCTCCGAATTCCCTCAATGCATTCCATGTCTGACCCCACACCTTCAGAGGTTGGACATGAGATTCAATCTGATGAAAGGCATTCATTTAGTGCGCAGCCTCCCTCCCTCAATTATCACAATTCTGTTGGGCAACAACTTGATCAGCACAGCCTGGCAGTCAGGGAAGGTACAAGATGAGCTGTGTATGGATCCTCACATGCTGCTGCTCCCTCAGTCTGGGATCCAGCACCGATGCAATAAACATGACTCAATGGAGCAGCTGACTGCACTTCATTTGAATAACAATCGCCTTGAGTGCTTATTTGGTGACTATGAAGACAGTAGTGACCTGTTAGATCAGGAACCAAAACCTGTGGGCAAGGTTTTCCCCCGGCTATCAATCCTCTCATTGGAACACAACAACCTCAAGTCCTTGGTGTATATTCATCAGCTCAGCTCTCTGAACTCATTGGATATCTCCTTTAATAAATATCTCAATACCATACCACATGATTTTGGTGTCCTTTCATTATCACTGCTTAAGCTTGATGGCCTGAAGTTAGATGGCATTCCATCAAACCTTTCAACACCCAAACTTCTGAAATACCTCAAAAATCTTCTAAATAAGTATGCACACCTTTTCTTTTCTTACTCAGTGTATATCACTTGTTTTTCCTGCCCCCACTTTAGTTCCAAGCCTTACCGTCATATGAAGATGGTTGCAGTTGGCAATGCTGGCAGTGGCAAGACCACCCTCCTTCAGCAGCTGACAAAGCATGGAAGAATAACACGAAGGCGGTGTCACACAATTAGTGAAGAACTTTCAGATGCTCCAGTGGCTGCAGACTTCATGGAATGGCAGTATGCTCCTCGTTCACAGAAGAAAGTAACCTTTATGATGTGGGACTTTGGTGGACAGGTAGGATCTTTATCTGTTTGATTAATTAATCATATGATAAAGTGCACTACTTACTGCTCCTTCTCCTTAAAACACAGCGTGAATTTTTTCCAATTTATCAATGTTTCCTGACACATCACTCTCTGTACTTGGTGGTCTGGAATGTGAACGATGGAGAGCAGGGACTAAGAGATATACAACCATGGCTTGAAAATATTGAGGTAACTACAGATGTCGCATGACTGCATAGATCTGAATGTGTACATTTGCAAGCTGATACTGCATCCTTTGCAATGTTCAGGTGTATGGTGTTTTAAATCCTGCTCCTCTAATTTATTAGGCTAGAGCTCCAGGATCACCCGTCATTGTTATAGGAACACACAGTGACTCCTCTGCAAACAGTGTGGCTGGTGCTTTTGAGGGTCTTGAAAAGCTGTTTAGGGAATTATACATCGACTACAATGCCAGTCGATTTGCATATCCCCAGTTTACCCACCACCAGTGTATAATAATCAACAGTTTTGACTCATCTGACATAAGTCAACTTAGGAAATGTATTTATGAAGTAGCCACAAATTTTCAGCCTCAAACTCGTGAGTTATGCAAGAAGAGTGTTGTGTTTTATGCTACTGATGGCAGGCTGTATCTTTGCCATATGTTTAGTTATAGGTTTGGATTGATAATACAACTATTTTTATAGCACATATTAGTAGGAATTTACTATACCTGTGTATGCATAGCATGCAGGCATCACACCTGGTACTCACTAGAGGTGTGTGTAAGCTCAAGTGATGTTGTTGCAAATTAAAATTGGATTGTGTAATTTGATGAATAGATCTCACTTCATACCAAATGATATACAAATATACACTTGTAGCATTTTTTAGTTCTCCCCTTTTTTTTAATATTAGGGTTCGGAAATCGAAGTTCTACCCTCCCAATGTTGGAGGACACAGTTCCACACTTCTACATACAGCTTCACGAAATCATCAGAGAACTTGCACACAAATGCCATACAGATGGAACAGTGCCCATTTACACAGATCAAGAATACCAACAAGCCGTTCAGCTACAGTGTGATCTGCTTCTGCAGCAGGGCAAGCCTGCAAATACTGGTCCAGAGAAAATGGGATTTTCTATTTCACAATTGTATGAAGCTTCAACTTTTTTGCACAATGATGGTAAGATTTGATTGTGCAAGAGCACAAGGTTTGCCAAGTATTTAGTGTATTCATTTCTATAGGAATGCTTTTCCAATATGAAGATTCTGCCAAGAATGAGTACATTTACTGTGTGAATCCCCAATGGCTGTGCTTGACATTAACAAAGGTTGTCAGTGAGAAACAAAAGGACCTACACTTTAAGAATGGTGAGTTGCTTACTGGCAGCTTCTTGAGCACTTACCTTTGCTTTCATTCAAGGATTTACATACCGTGAAGAAATGAGAAAGTTTTTTGAAAACGCTTTCAGTGGTAAAAATGGCCACTTTGTGAAACAGTTGGGTCAGTTTATGCAGAAGCTGGAGGTGATCCTTCCTTTGGATGCTGAACGACTCCTCGTGCCGTCCTTCCTCCCACAAACAGAAGATAGTGCCTGCATTGTACTGCACAGAGATGAACAGGGCACTGACGCTCTGGGAAAGAGTGAAGATGTTTCACTTTCTCTTATCTCCTTTTCTCTCGTCACTCTTGAGCAGAAAGGTCTCATGAGGTATTACATTCTACCATTTGTTCCACAAGACTTCTTCCCTCGACTAATTGCACGAGTGACAGGAAGCTCGATAAGGAAGGAGTTTGTGGACAAGCTTGTGACGTTTTTAGCTAGCAACCAAAAGTTGGAAGGCACACTAAACTGGCTCTGCTGGAGAAGTGGCATCAAATTGGTTTGGAATCAATTAGAGATACTAACAGTCACAGCGATGACATTTCCCCTAAATGTCAAAAGGACAACCTACATCATCTCGAGTTCTGGTCCAAAAAAAGTTGAAAGACAGCATGGGGTTGAAATTAATGTCACCATTTTGCCACAAGACATCTTCAACAGCAAATTAGATGCTATAACCACCATAACCACATCTTTATCAACCTGGCTCCTGCAACAGGCAGTGCAGTACATTGAATCAGTTTTCAATGACTGGTATGAAACCTTCGGTCGAAGTCGCGGCTTTGAACTCTCCCTGATCAACAGTGCTAGTCCATGCCCCCACTGCCACTCAATCACCTCCAGCAACAAAGATCCTCAGGGGCCTGAGGAAATGCAAAAGCACTACATGTTTTCAAGCATCTTCTGTGCTCGAGTAGTAACAGAGAACAAGGAGCTGATGTGTCCCACTCATGGAAAGGTGCCAATGATTGATGTTGCTCCTGATCTGGTAAGACAAGAACTATAGTGGACAAATGAGTGTATTTTGCATTTTGATTTTTTAATTCTATATTTCAGATGTTCTGTGACTGTTTCCCATCACTGGTTGTGAGTCCTGAATGTGTAGTAGTTAAGCAGAGAATAGGAGATGGAGGTTTTGGAACAGTCTATTCTGGTGCCATTATTAATGTAAGCCATGATTGCTGTGATCAGTGGTGGCAATGATGGTAGGTATTAATGTCTGCAGGACAGAAGAACTGAAATAGCCATCAAAGAGATTAGCCCTCAGAATGTGACTGATGAAGACTCTGAACATCTTGCTGAACTGATTGCCTGGGAAAAGTACCAGAATGCCAGTCAAGAGGCCAGAATAATGATCAGACTTAACCATGAGAATGTTCTACAGCTGATAGGCATCACACTTACACCAATGAGGCTCCTATTGGAATTGGCCCCCCTGGGGGACCTGAGAACATGCGTTGAAAGATTCAAAAGTGCCAGTGTGAGGTTCAACAGGAGGACTCTTAAAGCCATCATGACTCAGGCAAGCTTTGTATAATCTCACAAATGCCATCACTTGCCTTATTGTGTGATATTTATACAACATTAAAATATAAATGCCAATACATTTCTATCACACCTACGTTCAGCACTTATTGCTGTTGTCATGTTTACCTCATGAACAGATTGCCGGAGCATTGCACCATCTCCATTCCCATTCCATCATCTACCAAGACCTCAAGCCAGGAAATGTCCTGTTGTGGCAGTTTCCCAAACCTGAAATGCAGTGGGACAGCGACAGTGTCATCCACGTCAAGCTTGCTGACTATGGCGTCTGCCAAATGGACACAGCACAGGGGGTGAAGGGGATGCAGGGCACACCCTCCTACCTCCCACCTGAGGTCCTCCTACAAGGTGGGAAGCTGAGCCACAACTCAAAGCTTGATGTCTACTCGTTCGGCATGTTCCTGTATTTCCTGTTCACCTTCACAAACCCTTTTGAGAAGGAAATGAGGACTGTTGCTTTCTTACTGGAGGAGGGGAAACGACCTGAATTTTCACCACAAGTAAGTAATGCCCCTGTGTTGTTGAATATGCTCACGACTCTTGCACATCATCTAAAATGTTAGTTACACAACCAAACTCAACCTTGTGTAATTGCAAATTTACAAAGATCTCATTATAATTTTTTTGTCTTGAAAATTTACATGTACAGTGATATATCTGAGATGACTATGCATACAATGGAAACTACCTTGTAACAATTTTTTTTACATAGAAATCTCAATGCAATACATTTATACTTAGTTGACATTTGTACATGTTATCACTACCCCGTTAACTTTTTGTCAGCAATGATTAAATGCCTGCCCGAAAGCACCTCGAAGGTATAATTGTTTAATTTAGTTTTGTGTTCCCTATGCGATTAAAATGGTTTGGGTTTTGGCTAATCATCAAAATCATTTTCAATGCGCTGCAGTTGTTATTGTGGCTCTATTGTTTTATTGGTGATTATTAAGAGGTTGTAGCACGTATGCATCATGATGATCTATGCAATAACTTATTCTCTTCCCCCTCCTCCTCCTCCCTAGCACCACCCCTCCTCCCTCTGGATGCTGGAGCTGATGTGCTGGTGTTGGAGTGAGTTCCCCCAACACAGACCTACCTTCAAAGAGATTGTTGATCTTCTTCGTGATGACACCCTCACTCAGCTCATATCCTCAATTCCTATAACTGAAGGTGGGGAGGAGGTGACTGCAGCCTGCATCAGACTGGTTGACCGAAAGTCGGCAGACTCCTGCTGCACAGCTCTCCCAAATGATGGGGTTTCTCCATCTCCTCTTTCTCCACCTCCTCTACTCCCCCAACCACCACAGGCATCTGTACCACAGAACAAGAGCTACTTGGAGGTGTGGCATGGCACAGATGGGGGAGATTTGAACATCTTGCAGTACCTACCGGCTGGATGCATCATTGAGGTGAATTATCCCTTAGTCATAATAAGGATAGTGGACAATCAAACAATACTAATTCCACTAGTCTAGCATTGTCCGTATAACACCAACCCTCATTACATTTCCTATCACAGCAGCACACCTAACCAGCATACATTAAGCTATTGTCACACCCAACACTAGCACCAGCAACAAGCCCAACATACCTTAGTACATCTAATACCACACCTAACACCCTTTCTACTAATACTGTACTCTCACAGGTGAATATTGCATCCTTGAAAGGCTATGTGTCAAGTTTGTGCATCGCAGATGAAAATGTGTGGGTGGCAACACTGGGTGACGGTATCCACATATTTGAAGCCAACACCAAACAGAAACTGACTCATTGGAACACAAAGGACAATGTACATGTAATACACTACTGCCCATCACATGCATGTGTAGTAACCCTTGAGGACAGAAATTTGAGGGTCTTCTCTGCTATCCTTCGTGTGGCAGAACACCAAGAAGGTGATGCAGCCCTCACAATGCTGTACACTGTCTCGCTTAGCTGCCAGAGCACATTGGCACTTGTATGTGGTGAAAATGATAGGGATGAAATTTGGACTGCAACACAGAGGGGTTCTCAAATCGTTGTGTTCAATTTGAATGATAGGAGTGTGGAATCAGTTCCTGACCAGAGCACACGAGGTGGGTTTAGGCTAAGGGTGATAGAACCACTGAATGAAGCAGGAGAGGAAGACTATGTGGCTATAAGTGATGGAAATTATTTAGAGAAATGGAACATATTAGACAGAAAAAAAGTGTTGGAAATTGATTGCCACTCAATATGCAAAGAACTGACAGAACAAGAAAGTAAGTACATATAGTATCCTCTTAAACTTTATTCTCTTTCATGTTTTCTTTCCCCACCTCTCCATTAATCATTGAACTAACCACAGAACGACACAGTACAATAGTCTCTCTGCTCTCCCTTGGAGGTGTGCTCTATGCTGGAACTGCAGGAGGCATTATCCTGGTCCTGTCTTCTGCATTCACAGTGCTGTCCACCCTTCATGCTTGCCTGAAACTGAACCACTGCCTACTTGGGGTGAAGTCTGCCCAAAATATATCTATTATTTCAAAGCAATTCTCCATGATCAACAGGGGAGCCCCCCTCAAAAGACAAAAAGCCATGGACACTACTCAAAGCATCCAAAGCCAGAGCACAGCAGCCTACTCCTTCACATTACCTGCCAACATCACCAACAGAAATATAATCATAAGCTTTGGGCAGTACTTCGGAGTCTCAAGCAAGTCTCCTAATCGCCCACCTACTCTTCAACTCCCGACACAGCCCAGCTCAGGTACAGGTAATGACGAGATGTTCAGTTCAAGGCTGAACAAGCAGTCATCACATATGCTCCTGTGGTCGGCATGGAACCCATCTGCACAGGAGGCACCAACATATGCAGAAAAGTAAGGCCGACACAAGCACAGGAAGCACATACACTTCAACTGGAATCAGAAAATGTCACATACATTTGTATGTAATTATGTGTACATCATGCATATTCGCAACACAATAGCACACTCCATCACACCTGTAGATAATGTTAGTCCATTTACTGATAGTGTTGCAAGTGCTGTGGTTAATTAACATGTTACATAAAATGCACTATAATCAAGTTTAAATATATATATACTAAGATAACTTACAGGAGGCAGATCGAAGTACATGTAGGCCTACTCCAATCTTCTGAATAGAACAGCGAGCACTTGATACGGTGGGAAGGTTACGCTATAAAGAGAAGCTTGGTATGAAAGGGGTAACCACAGACCCACACAGTACTTCAAGAGACGTTTGGCTGGCCCACAAAGTGTTTTCTTCGAGGCATATCACAAGGGCTGTGTAATTCATGACAGCTCAAAGTCCGCAATTGAGGCGCAGAATCTCAACAACCCTACACCGTGTTAACAAGCTTTATATCTCAATACACTCACCAGACACCACTACACGTGTATTCTGCTTGGCGCTACCGTTTCTTGTTTTATCTTTACACAAAATGGCTCACAGTAGAAGTCATTAAATTACCTTGCCTTGATTATGTTATAAATGACAAAAAACGAGGTGAAGTCAAATCAGTCCTATTACACCCTCGGTATGATAGAGAGCTTATTTTAGTCACTGGTGTTCCTTTTAATTTTCCCCTTTTCACGGAGGGTCAGATGGATTACAAGATTGTTTTCAATACAGGGACCGAGGGACGGCAAACTATAACCTCGTACCATGACGCGGATCACCAAATCGATAGAAAAAAAACGGAACCAACCTTGTATGAAAGTTTTTGGCCTTGAAAAGTGATCGCTGATAGTTCCTGAAGGCTGAACTCACCCGTCTTTAGTGTCGCGTGATGTGATTTTGGACGTGTCGCGTGATGTGATTTTGGACGTGTCGCGTGATGTAATTGAAACAATATTGGACCGCGTACCGGAGAAGCGTGTGACATATTATTAAATTATACATATTGCAGTGGAATAAGGTCTATACAATGTCCAGGGAACTTTGCTAAATGGCTCACAACATTTGATCCTCTCTTCAACTGAACAGTAATCTTTCCAATGCTCTAATTTGAAAGTTCCTCGGGGCCGTTCCATTATTTCTCTTTCCGGTCTCAAGTCCTTGACTTTGCGGATGCTGATCTGTCATCAAGAATGGTAATTATACAGTATAATGAATTCATCATAACCGGGCCATTTGCAATTGTGACTTTAATTATTAACTTCCATTAAAGGCTTTCTAGCAGCAAGTACCCCATGCAGCGGCAATGTTTCTACTGCATGCAGCTTAGCATGATAGTAGCAGTATATAGAATTCATTACCGCTGCATGGGGGTTGCTATCTTCCTGTTGTCGTAGGAACAAAATCATGATTGTTTATGCATGAATACTTTTTACTACGCTGTACATCTACGGCATGCTTACGCAAGTAGCTCCGCTCCGCCTTATAGAATCAGAATATAATATAATTATATGGGACAGTTTCCGCGAAAATGTCCGAGTTTTATAACATTGTAATCTTATAAAAATACTTCTTGTTTGAATCGCTATATCTTCCGAACGCTAAACGCTATCAACTTCCTATTTTCGAAAGTTCATATTACACCATTTTTCTATGATAAATTACATTTTGGAGTCTTGCACTTGCTCCATGCCAGTATTGCAACGTTCGATACCCGACCAGGTTCAAACCCGCCATAACTTTAGGTAGGAGTAATCAAATCGCTTCAAATTCGGTTTGTAGGTACAGAGGTCCTATACTTATCGATTTGTTCTGTTCGTTAATTTTTATGCCATCCGTTACGGAGATACAGTTGAACAAACTACGTCCACTTTATCCCGCTCGATTCGCGCCAATGATTTGGGCAAATTGCGTTCCGCTCAATGTATGGGGAGGCGGGGATTATAACATTGGCGCGAATCAAGCGGGAAAACGTGCACGTAGTTTGTTCAACTGTATCTCCGTAACGGATGGCATAAAAATTAACGAACAGAACAAATCGATAGGTATAGGACCTCTCTACCTACAAACCGAATTTGAAGCGAAGTGATTACTCCTACCAAAAGTTATGGCGGGTTTGAACCCAGTGGGGTATCGAACGTTGCAATACTGACACGGAGCAAGTGCAAGACTCCAAAATGTATTTTACCATAGAGAAATGGTGCAGTATGAGTGTTGAAAATAGGAAGTTGATAGCGTTAACTGTTCGGAAGTTATAGCAAATCAAACGTAATGCATTTTTATTATACTTTTTTATAATACACGCTAGGTCCCTTTTCTCGTAAACTTTCCCATATAGTATCAGTCGTCCCATGCACATGTTTCTTCCACGTCAGGCTGGTGCGCAGTGCATGCCCAAGCGCGTGAATGAAGCGATCAAGCGCAATATTGTCTATATATTAAACGTTGAAGCAGAAAAAGTTTATTGGAGACCATACACACTCTGCGCCTTCACCTCCATACAAGCGCGATATTCATTTTCGTGCATGGTCTTGTACCAGGAGTGCATGCAACTTATATGATATACTTATCCTTCCTCACTCCTACAACTGATGGCAAAAGTGATTCAGTACTCTAAGAAATATTTGCGTAGTAAACTAATATGAAGCAGTCGTGATCACGACCAAAATTCACGGGCCACGACCAACTAGTGACGAGGATGACAAATATTGCCTTTCATTCGTCGCTAGTTTTTTTACACGCTAAAGAGAATGAAAGGTAATATTTGGACTAGTTGACTGTTGCTTGCAACAATAACATTTGTGCCACTCCCACTCATTAATATATGTATTCATAGTTTAACCACCTTTCGCCGCCGCCCCTTGTATCAGTTAGCAGCACTGATTCAGAAGTGGAAATTGATGCAGCTAAAGAAGTAAAGGAATCACGTCTGAAACCTTCAACGTTTCGAACAGTAGGTGTATATGTACGTGCATGTGTAGGCCGGTGTCACAGGCATGTGGGTCCCCCCCTATTTTGGGTCCGGGGGGACCCATATGCCTAGGCAACTGGGTCCCCCCCCGGACCCAAATGCCTAGGCATATGGGTCCGGGTAATTATTTGTACATCCAGGCATCTTGGTCCGGGTAGGGGGCGGAGGGGGGGACCGAGTTTCCTGATGCGTTTTATTTACCCAATTTTACTGGCACCGGCTGGTTTTGATACGATAGACACATTTGTTGTTACTTTCTCAACGGTAAGTTAGCGTCCACCAGCCGTTTAGGTTACACTTTGTAACAGCCACTCGGCTTGCCATCTGTGTTTCTCTGCCGAAAAGTAAGGTCACTGCCGACTTTTTGGCAGACTTAGTCTGGTGCTATAACTCGTAGCATAGCAAGAGCTATTTTGTCGAGAAGTGTGCCCCAATCATTTGAGTAGCCTATGTCTGAAACATTAGTTAGGCTTAGGTAGTAGTCTGTTTAATAAGTACTTATTATCTATCGTGAAAGTTATCCTGTTATGATAATATATACTTGCGATAAATAAAATTAAAAAAAAAAAAAAAAAAAAGCATATATACAAACAATGAATGGGTCATGTTCAAGTAGTACACAACTGTTTCTTCGTATCATACAGGACTTAGTGATTGGCCTGTCGATCGCAATGTAATTTTGAGACACGCTAGGAAACTTTCTTCACTGCATCATTCTGCATGTTCTCAGCCGGGTAATACATACATCTGTCAAAGCATAGGCTTCAGCTCATTTGCATCCAGGGCTCCGGAGGCAACGTAGATTATTATATCAACCAGCCCTCCCGCGCGAGACGCGGATGCTTTCAGCTAGTGCAGTGCATGGAATATTTCTACATGAAAGCCACATGCAAATTCAGTGCTTCCGACAGCACTATAATAAGTACACCGTTTTGAAGTCACAAGCAAGCCATCGTTATTGAACGGCATATACCACACTACGAGCGATAGGGGCCGTTCATAAATTACGTCACACAAATTAAGACCGTTTTGGACCCCCCCCCTCCCCCCATCACAAGACCGTCACAATAATTCCTCCCCCCCCCTCTCAATTACGTCACATTGACCCCCCCCCCCCCCCAATCCACAAACAATCTTTTAAGCGTGCAAATATTATTAGAAGTTTCGTGCAGTTTATAGCGCTAACGCTACGAAATTAAAAAACAATGAATACTTATAAAGTTATTGCATGCGGATCAAGCATCTTCGCCAGCATCTTCTACCCATGGACACCGAAAGTGTTCCTCCAGCAAACAGACATTCATAGCCGTTTCAGTCCTTATTTCAGGGGGTACCAGAACTCCTTCGAGATCAAGAAAATCTTCATCTATCCAGTCTGCCTGTTCCAGGCGGTTCTCCTCGTACGCAATTATAGCCATCAATTCTCTCTGCCTCCTGGCAGCAACTCTTATTGGCCGGTCTCGCTTGGAGGTGGCTTCAACTGGAGCTTTCTTATGGACCACCATATGTTTGTGCAGCATCACTTTTGATGCAAAATACAGAAAGCAGATATTGCACGACCGATCAAGCAATTGCGAGTGAACTGATGGGCAGTACAGATCGTAGGGAAGAACTTTGAAAGCCTTTGTCGATCTTGGCAGTATTTCATCAAGATTTAGAGACTTTGACACAAACAAAGATGGAAAACGGTGGTTCTCTTCGTGGACATTTCTCTCTGGTGCTTTCAAGCCATCAAGTGGAGTTTGTACAATGGGGATTGGAGGAGCAAGAAATCTTTCTGGCATAAAAGTGAAGTAGGAACTTCTGGGCTTTGAGCAGCAACACGTATTATTGCATTTAACAATTTGGGTGAAATATTGGCTCGTACGTACGTGCGCTGCAAACCAAATAGGGTCTTTGGATTGTAAACTTTCAGGCTTCAGTTCAGATAGCTCAGGATCTATATACTCAGCAACTATTGGATGGCCATCAATAACTGTTAGGGACCAAATTTCAGCCAAGGTGCTTCCAGCAAAAGAAAAATTCTTTATCTCTAGGTTGGTGTCAATGGTCAGTCCTCGATCATTGAGATGGCTCCCATACTTGTCATGAGGCAAAATTAAACCTGACAGTTCTCTGCTTAGTGGAGCCATTCTTCTTTCAACACGGTTGAATGCACTTCTGCCAGGAGCATTTGTAGCAATGAAGTATGCATCCAGATTTTTTTGCACGAAATGATGCATGCACAGCCGTTTCAATGACCTTCTGGTAGCGAGGATTCTCATCTGGACCACCATCTACTGTAATGACAATGACAGGTTTCACTACTTTGTCTGGTCCATACTTGGTTATAGTATCAAATTCAGGTAGCTGAAGCAATCGCTCAAAGTCAAGTGCATGTGCATAGGCAGTAGATGAGGAGTGCTTTCCTGACCGAATTGCAATGTATGTTGGTCCTGAATAGCTAATAGCTTCTGGTTTACCAAGACCATTTGGTTGTACAACAATGCCAGCATACACAGATGGGATCAACTTTGTGTTGAGCAGCAACCACCCAATCATGGTCTGGTAAACTCACTCTGTATTCGACATGCATCAGCAAAGGAGACTGTTTGTTAGCTGCAGTGAGACCAATTGGTACTCTAGCTTTGTCGTCTTGACTTATAAAGCACACTTCATTAGGCCCCAGGGTGGAAGATATTTCTTCTAGGTGTTTGATGGTAGACAGACAGAATTTTTGGTCAACATGTTTGGCATGGGAATCATTCTGTGCTCTGATTAGCTTAACTGGCACAGTTGTAACGTGCCTTTTACCCTCCAAAGAAGAGCTGCGCTTTGGAATCAGGCGAAGGTAAACTCCACCCCTATGGATGTTGAATCCATCATCATTGAGCTGCTTGGTTAGCTCATCCAATGTTTTGATGCTCCTATAAACATCACTTTGTCTTTTCTCATGAGCAGCAGAGCCATAAAAAGCTATATCCAGGATAGCTTGCAACAGGAGTGGCTGATCAACTTCCAATCGTGGCCTCCCAGCCTCATTTCTGATTTTTAGAGTGGACTTCAATTCGGGATTCTTTGCACAGGCTGCAGCTAATCTCTTTTTTCTATCATCTCTGAACTTTTTTGCCCTTCGTTGGTCGCCTTTTTTTTTCTTTAACATAGACCCTAATTCCACTACCTTCCTTTTTTTATCTGACAGTTCTGTTTCTTGTAAGTCAGTTAGAATCCCAGCTGTTTTACGTGCGTATAAGCCAACCAAGTCCGCATTTATCACATTGATTTTGAGCTGAAGTTCGTCTTGAACTATGGCCTTTTGTTTCACACTATTACAGCTGGAACTGTTAGCAGAAGGGCCAGGCTCACTTCCATTCTTTCCAGCCTCATCAGAAACACCAGCCACTACAACTTCTACTATTGACATTTCTGGAACGGCACTGCTCTTAATAGCTGGAACGGCTTTCTGGGTTGGCTGTTTCCCCCAAAAACTCAACAAACCTCCTTTGTGCTTCATTGTGATGGCCTTTAACTCATTCAATAGTCCATCCACTTTCACTATCAGCTCCTCACTATCCTTAATTGCATTCCACTTCTCATTCACCTCTTGCTGGCAAAGCTTCTTGGATTTGGTCGGATACGCCTCAACGTAAGCTTCGAAGAGAGACGTGTACAATTTAGATCTATCCATCTGCTACTACGCTGTGCGCAATCGACAAATACTTGAATCACTTCAAACGGTCTATAATTATTCTATATACTACTGACACACGTTTAAATACCCCCAAAACAACAATACACTGAGCTTCAGTCAGGGCCCTGTAGAATTGAGCGGCCCGATCAGTATAATGGAGCCTCCTAAAGGGCCGTATTTGTGCGCCTGTTCACATAGAGTCACTGCGCCTGTTCACATAGAGTCGCTGCGCCTGTTCACATAGAGTCGCTGCACCTGCACAATAACAGTTGTAACAGTTAAATACACTTCCCCACGACAATGAATTTTAATTACAAATGTGACATCACGCCAGCTTAAACCCCCCCCCTCCCCCCCGTCACAAACCGTCACAATTGGCCAGACCCCCTCCCCCCCCCCTTTTGCGTGACGTAATTTATGAACGGCCCCATATACAATGGACGGGGAATCACTCGTAGTCCCCATGCATATCGATTGTTGTGCCGTTCAATAACAAAGTAGGTACTCAATGCAATCGATTGTTTACCGGTATAATGCTATGGTAGTTGGGGTACACCGGGCCGGGGGGGGGGAGGGGGGGGGGGGGGGGGGGGGGGGGGGGGGAGACGGGTGTATCCCCCTCCCCCCTCCCCCCCGGCCCCTTGCGCCTCATCGAGCGGACGCCTATGGTCACGATGCTTTTTTTTGTAAAATGTTTATATATAAGTATATTTTGCTATTAGGCAGCTGGGTCCGGGGGGGACCCGGTTGCCTATAGGCATTTGGGTCCGGGATAATTAATTTTTTACATCTAGGCATCTATAGGCCGGGGGGACCCACATGCCTAGGCAACTGGGTCCGGCGGGGACCCAGTTGCCTAGGCATATGGGTCCCCCCGGACCCAAATGGGGGGGGGGGGGGGGGGGGGGGGGGGGGGGGGGGGGGGGGGGGGACCCGTATGCCTGTGACACCGGACGCAGGTGCGCTAAATTTGTGTTTAAAAAACCCTTTTTGTTTCAGATATTTCACAGGGAATGGATGCGTAAGTGTTACCATGCATGCGTCATGATACGTACGATTTTGCATAGCCCTGGATATTTAGCGATAGACATAGGCGGCACAGACGCCACGGCAAGTACGGCGAACGCCGGGGCACTTTTATAAAATGTGCGCACCGCCGTTTGGCGCCGTACCACTTTTTGAGGCTTTTTTTTCCAGACACAGCGCGCGCGCGCGGGTGTGGTAATGATGTACAATGCCAGCTCTGAAATGTAGGAAGTAACATGTAGAATTTTATAGTAATTCATTAGGCGTCCCATAATTCGATAACGTGCATGGCAATTGATTATGCTTGACAGCCCAGACCCAGCATTATTTAACTTTTCCAGCGGTCACGCTTGCTTCCCTCCTGTAATTTACTTGTATTTGTGCGAAGTCAGACTGATGCTTCTGAGTTTACAACACAACACTGACACACGAACACAGTTTAAGACCAATACACGTGTACTAAGTAGCGTACCTAGCTAAAGCTGCACACTACACCTGCAAGTGTCATACTGACTCATACACACAAAGTTTACAGCACATATAATAATGACCTAGTGCCTCGACGGGCTTCTGATGCAGGTCTTGGATTTCGCACATCGGATCGGCATGGCTTCAAACTGATGCACGATGCTGGTCTCATGGTTGGTTGGATGCAACATGTGGCTTCTGCATGAGACTCTCTCCATGCAATACGGTCTATGGACCTATCCATGGGCAACGAAATTTACGTGCAATTCCTTTTGGTACCACTGCATGAAATTAAAAGCATGACAAGATCCCCTGTCTTGTGTGGCTCACCATGAACTTTCCTGTTGTAGAAGTCTTTTTGCCTTTGTAATTTTGTACCCAAGGTTTCTCAAACGGCTGCATATGCTTCCAACAATGACTTCTTCAAGTTGAAAACATAGTCTGGAACTGTCCTCACATTCTCTTGAGCTGCTTCTAGTTCACCCCCATACATAAGATCAATAGAGAGTCTGGCTTGCCAACCAAACATAAGTTAGAATGTTGAATTAATAATCTGTACATGCCTGGACACTTATATTGTAGGCAAAGCATACTTTTCTGACCCTATCCTCCCATTCAAAGGAATTCTCTGCTACAAGTAGCCATGCAGCATGTTCAACAAAGTTTGGTTTAACCTTTCCATCAACCATCTGATTCATTGGGGGTGGTAGGGTGTGGTTCTGGTCTTTTCAATTTTCAGCAGCTTGCGAACTACTTGGAGTTCAAATTGGCAACCTTGATCGGAATGGACTTGCTCAGGTGGTGAAAAGCAGCACAACATTTCATCGACAAGCTTATTTGCTACTGCATGCGATTGCTTCTTGATTTGGGCATCGTGTGAAATGCCCCCCCCCCCCCCCCCCCCCCCCCCCCCTTTTCCGGCCGCCTATACTTGTCTTTCCTTTATTCCATGCACGGTCGTTTAATATGTGGTACATTATGTTCGCTCGAGGTTTTATTCCCGTGTCTTGAAGAACCAATAGTACGTGTACTCTAATATGGCACATTTGAACGCTCTGCGGTCTATACACTTTTGATTTGGTAGCAAGTAGCGTAGGTTATTGGGATACTTTATCCTACATATTCGCCCCAACAATTTATCATGAATAATTTAATTATTTCGCGATGCGATGAAATGCGATATACTTGTATGATTAAGGAGGAAGGTTATTTCGCCGCAACACTGCGTGGTAAGTGTTTTTGTTTTTTTAAGTAAAAGGTTTGTTTGACGTCACGAGCACACGGTACACCTGTGAGGTATTATATCATTACCGAGATGTACAGCAGCAGCAAAGATGGTGGAAGGCCCATCCCCTCCCACCTACGCGGCATATAGTCAGCGATATACCTCGTTCGATGATTTACGGAATTAATCATTTGTAGCTTTCCCCCTTGACCTTGTTAATTAAATGATTTTGTCCAAAAAAGGACAAACATTTTTTTTTGGTGCATAGCAAGATTATTAACATTATTAACATTAGCTGGTGTTGGTACTAACATTATTATGATATACAACGCTGCATGTGTGTATCCATCCTATGTTTGTACCAACACCAGCTGCAACCCCAGTATAGTTTCAGATATTATTATTTATAACACCATAAAATGATGTATACTTGGATTTTCAGAAACAAAGTACCATATTAAGAGACATTGCTTTGACGATTCACATAAAAAAATACTGAAGGTAAGTAATATGCTCATCTAGAAATTCAATATGCAGCACAACTAGATTTAGGTTCATATATGATCTTGAGAAAGTTGAAGAAATGCAAAAGGGTGAGCAAATAAATACCCATCTGTTTCTGGATTGTGTCTGATTTCTTTACTTGCACATTATTTCAGAAATGCAAGAGCTAGCTGAGAAACCAACCTGCACTCCAGATGAAATGAATCGATTTTCATATCTCATTGATCATTTGAATGAATCTGGTATTTCTTTCAATGACTGTGCTATACTAATGAGGTAATTCAAGGACCTTACTCTATTTGGTAATAGTTCAGCCTGCATGCCTGATTGTGAGTGTTACAAAGATCATTAATCCAGTACTGACAAATCATGGTTCTGTAATCTGCAGCTGTTTAGTTGCTAAATTATACTTTCTTCTTCCTACTCTAGTGCAGTAAAAAGCAACAATGTCGAGGTGGTAATGGCATTGCTTGAGAGATTCAGGCCATTGTTCTACACCAGAAATCAACAACAGGAGTCCCTCCTCCACATAGCTTGCAGGTCGAAGTCCATGCTTCGCTACTACTATGTGACAAGGTGCCCAGCATTACTTACTGGGCCAGACACAAGTGGCATTCTCCCACTTCACATAGCCTCTGAAAATAATGATATTGAATTTGTCACGTGGCTCTTCAAGTGTGTCTTGCAGCCAGAAAGCATCAAAGATACACTATCCATGTCTTACATAGAACATGAGTACAATGATGAAACATGCTCATTTCGAGCAAGCTCTCTTGAATATATCAAAAGATTCGATTCACCTTCACTGGCAATAGTCCAGAACACAAAACCATTGTCCATCACACTTAGCAAGCAGACTGCACTACATAATGCCATTAAAAATGGACACCATGAGCTGCTCAGTATTCTGTTAAAGGTGGTGGTGTCCATGATGTCAGAAACGGACCTTTGCATCATCCTTTCTCGAGAAACTTTCAACAAAGGAACACTAGTGGACACTGCCATTTTTAGTCGGCAACCAGAATGTCTGAGGGTCTTGCTGGAGTTTCTCGAGTCTGAAAACCTTCTGAAGAGGCTGGTGGCAGATGACAGGGAACACACCTTGGTAGATGCAGTTGTCTCAGGGAATATAGAGGTTTTGAAGGTGTTGCTTCAGTTTGGGTTTCATAAAGGTATTGAAAAAGCCATTTCCATTGCCAGTGCCAGTCAGTTCAATGGCATACTACGCCTTCTCATGTATTACTACACTTTACTCACACAAATGAGAAATACAGATGCTTTTGTGGCAGCACACAGAGACACCATGTCAGTTTCTAAAATCATGTGGAGGGGGCTCTCAATAGAAGAAGTCCAATGTGAATTGCTAGGAGATGGGTGTCAAGCCATTATATCTTCATCACAACCAAGTGATGTGAAAAAAAAACACCATGATCCTATTCGCAGCATAGCTGCAGCAAGTCTTGAATACTTCAAAGGAATCGGCCTTGCTGCCTCCTCAAAACTGTCAAGCTGGAATATAATAGCAGAGATGGACCTAAGTAACAATAGCCTGAAAAGTGTCCCACCTGAACTATTCCAACTTCCCAATGTTCGCACGCTTTCCCTTGCACAAAATGCTCTCAAAACACTTCCGACCTCTAATTCTTTGTCCAAAATCATCTATACCTCGCAAAAACTCAAGACATTGGTATTGGATTGTAATATGCTCCAAACACTACCAGAGGACATGATCCTTGGATTGGTAAACTGTTTGGAAGAGCTAAGTGTTCAGAGTAACCAGCTAGATACACTTCCACCTGGGATTTGGATCATGCCTAATCTCAAAAGGATTTGTCTTTCAGAAAATAATCTTTCTCAACTCCACTACTTTGACAAATGGAAGTACTTCAAAGATGCCAAGTTCTCAACAAAAGTCGTTACTCACCTTGCAACGGGTGATGAGAAAGATATCAAGTCGAAAGGTGTACTGAAGTACCTTCAGCGGCTTCGTATGTTCTGTTATACACTACACAAAGTTGAAGGAGAAGAATTTGATGAAGCATCATTCATTCAAGGCGTTTCGCTCCTACACCAACAGCGACTAACGCAGGACAATATGGGATCTCTTTTCTCATCGAAGCTTTATAAGCTGCTGTATACCAGCTCTGAAAATGAGTTGGTAAAAACAAATGCAATGAAACGATCAGTTTTAAGCAGTTTGGATTTATCTCACAACAAGTTCTCCGAATTCCCTCAATGCATTCCATGTGTGACCCCACACCTTCAGAGGTTGGACATGAAATTCAATGTGATGAAAGGCATTCATTTAGTGCACAGCCTCCCTCCCTCAATTATCACAATTCTGTTGGGCAACAACTTGATCAGCACTGCCTGGCAGTCAGGGAAAGGGAAGGCACAAGATGAGCTGTGCATGGATCCTCACATGCTGTTGCTCCCTCAGTCTGGGATCCAGCACCGATGCAATAAACATGACTCAATGGAGCAGCTGACTGCACTTTATTTGAATAACAATCACCTTGAGTGCTTATTTGGTGACCATGAAGACAGTAGTGACATGTTAAATCAGAAACCAAAACCTGTGGGCAAGGTTTTCCCCCGGCTATCAATCCTCTCATTGGAACACAACAACCTCAAGTCCTTGGTGTATATTCATCAGCTCAGCTCTCTGAACTCGTTGGATATCTCCTCCAATAAATATCTCAATACCATACCACACGATTTTGGTGTCCTTTCATTATCACTGCTTAAGCTTGATGGCCTGATGTTAGATGGCATTCCATCAAACCTTTCAACACCGAAACTTCTGAAATACCTCAAAAATCTTCTAAATAAGTATGTACACCTTTTATTTTCTTATTTAGTGTATATCACTTGTTTTTCCCACCCTCTCTTTAGTTCCAAGCCTTACCGTCATATGAAGATGGTGGCAGTTGGCAATGCTGGCAGTGGCAAGACCACCCTCCTTCAGCAGCTGACAAAGCAGGGAAGAATAACACGAAGGCGGTGTCACACAATTGGTGAAGAACTTTCAGATGCTCCAGTGGCTGCAGATTTCATGGAATGGCAGTATGCTCCTCGTTCACAGAAGAAAGTAACCTTTATGACGTGGGACTTTGGTGGACAGGTAGGATCTTTATCTGTTTGATTAATTAATCATATGACAAAGTACACTACTTACTACTACCTTCTCCGTACAACACAGCGTGAATTTTTTCCAATTTATCAATGTTTCCTGACACATCACTCTCTGTACTTGGTGGTCTGGAATGTGAACGATGGAGAGCAGGGATTAAGAGATATACAACCATGGCTTGAAAATATTGAGGTAACTACAGATGTAACATGACTGCATATACCTGAATGTGTACACTTGCAAGCTGATATTGTATCCTTTGCAATGTTCAGATGTATGTGTTTTACACTCATGCTCCTTATATTTATCAGGCCAGAGCTCCAGGATCACCTGTCATTGTTATAGGAACACACAGTGACTCCGCTGCACGCAGTGGGGCTGGTGCTTTAGAGGGTCTTGAAAAGCTGTTTAGGGAATTATACATCGACTACAATGCCAGTCGATTTGCATATCCCCAGTTTACCCACCACCAGTGTATAATAATCAACAGTTTCGATTCATCTGACATAAATCAACTAAGGAAATGTATTTATGAGGTAGCCACAAATTTTCAGCCTCAAACTCGTGAGTTATGCAAGAAGAGTGTTGTGTTTTATGCTACTGATGGCAGGCTGGTTTGGATTGATAATACAACTATTTTTATAGTAGGCATAGCATGGAGGTATCACACCTGGTGCCAATGTGCAAATTATCATTGGATTGTGTAATTTATAATTAACAAAATCTAAATTTAATGAATAGATCGCACTTCATACCAAATGATATATAAAAAAATACCAGAACACTTGTAGCACTTTTTAGTTCTTCCTGTTTTAAATATTAGGGTTCGGACATCAAAGATCTACTCTCCCAATGTTGGAGGACACAGTTCCACACTTCTACATACAGCTTCACGAGATCATCAGAGAACTTGCACACAAATGCCATACAGATGGAATAGTACCCATTTACACAGATCAAGAATACCAACAAGCCGTTCAGCTACAGTGTGATCTGCATTTGCAGCAGGGCAAGCATGCAAATACTGGTCCAGAGAAAATGGAATTTTCTCTTTCACAATTGCATGAAGCTTCAACTTTTTTGCACAATGATGGTAAGATTAGAATTGTAATTGTGCAAGAGCACAAGGTTTGCCAGGTATTGGATGCATTCATTTCTATAGGAATGCTTTTCCAATATGGAGATTCTGCCAAGAATGAGTACATTTACTGTGTGAATCCCCAATGGCTATGCTTGACACTAACAAAGGTTGTCAGTGAGAAACAAGAGGACCTACACTTTAAGAATGGTGAGTCGTTTACTGGCAGCTTCTTGAGCACTTACCTTTGCTTTCATTCAAGGATTTACATACCGTGAAGACATGAGAAAGATTTTTGAAAATGCTTTCAGCGGTAAAAATGGCCGCTTTGTGTATGCGTTGGGTCAGTTTATGCAAAAGCTGGAGGTTATCCTTCCTTTGGATGCTGAACGACTCCTCATGCCGTCCTTCCTCCCACAAACAGAAGATAGCGCCTGCATTGTACTGCACAGAGATGAACAGGGCACTGACGCTCTGGGAAAGAGAGAAGATATTTCACTTTCTCTTATCTCCTTTTCTCTCGTCACTCTTGAGCAGAAAAGTCTTATGAGGTATTACATTCTACCATTTGTTCCACAAGACTTTTTCCCTCGACTGATTGCAAGAGTGACAGGAGGTTCGATAAGGAAAGAGTTTGGGGACAAACTTGTGATGTTTTTAGCTAGCAACCAAAAGTTGGAAGGCACACTAAACTGGCTCTGCTGGAGGAGTGGCATCAAATTGGTTTGGAATCAATTAGAGATACTAACAGTCACAGCGATGACATTTCCCCTAAATGTCAAAAGGACAACCTACATCATCTCGAGTTCTGGTCCAAAAAAAGTTGAAAGACAGCATGGAGTTGAAATTAATGCCACCATTTTGCCACAAGACATCTTCAATAACAAATTAGATGCTATAACCACCATAACCACATCTTTATCAACCTGGCTCCTGCAACAGGCAGTGCAGTACATTGAATCAGTTTTCAATGACTGGTATGAAACCTTCGGTCGAAGTCGCGGCTTTGAACTCTCCCTGATCAACAGTGCTAGTCCATGCCCCCACTGCCACTCAATCACCTTGAGCAACAAAGATCCTCAGGGGGCTGAGGAAACACAGCAACACTACATGTTTTCAAGCATCTTCTGTGCTGGAGTAGTAACAGAGAACAAGGAGCTGATATGTCCCACTCATGGAAAGGTGCCAATGATTGATGTTGCTCCTGATCTGGTAAGACAAGAACTATAGTGGACAAATGAGTGTATTTTGCATTTTGATTTTTAATTCTATATTTCAGATGTTCTGTGACTGTTTCCCATCACTGGTTGTGAGTCCTGAATGTGTAGTAGTTAAGCAGAGAATAGGAGATGGAGGTTTTGGAACAGTCTATTCTGGTGCCATTATTAATGTAAGCCATGATTGCTGTGATCAGTGGTGGCGATGATGGTAGGTATTAATGTCTGCAGGACAGAAGAACTGAAATAGCCATTAAAGAGATTAGCCCTCAGAATGTGACTTATGAAAGCCCTGAACATCTTGCTGAACTGATTGCCTGGGAAAAGTACCAGAATACCAGTCAAGAGGCCAGAACAATGATCAGACTTAACCATGAGAACGTTCTGCAGCTGATAGGCATCACACTCACACCAATGAGGCTCTTATTGGAATTGGCCCCCCTGGGGGACCTGAAAACATGCGTCGAAAGATTCAAAAGTGCCAGTGTGAGGTTCAACAGGAGGACTCTTAAAGCCATCATGACTCAGGCAAGTGTTTTGTATAATCTCACAAATGCCATCAATTGCCTTGTTGTGTTATATTTATATAGCACTTATTGCTGTTTCATTGTTACCTCATGAACAGATTGCCGGAGCATTGCACCATCTCCATTCCCATTCAATCATCTACCAAGACCTCAAGCCAGGAAATGTCCTGTTGTGGCAGTTTCCCAAACCTGAAATGCAGTGGGACAGCGACAGTGTCATCCACGTCAAGCTTGCTGACTATGGCGTCTGCCAAATGGACACAGCGCAGGGGGTGAGGGGGATGCAGGGCACACCCTCCTACCTCCCACCTGAGGTCCTCCTTCAAGGTGGGAAGCTGAGCCACAACTCAAAGCTTGATGTCTATTCGTTCGGCATGTTCCTGTATTTCCTGTTCACCTTCACAAACCCCTTTGAGAAGGAGATGAGGACTGTTGCTTCCTTACTGGAGGAGGGGAAACGACCTGAATTTTCACCACAAGTTAGCAATGCCCCTATAATGTTGAATATGCTGTTACAGCATTCTTTATCATCACTCTTGTACATCATGTATGATACATATATTTTGGGTACACAACCAAAAGTTATAAAAGCAATCTTGTGTATTCACTATCCAGTTACCTTTTTTCGGTTATGAATAAATGCATGACAACAAATCAGTAACTTATCCTCATATACCTCAACCTCTATCTCCTCTTCCCCCTCCTCCTCCCTAGCACCACCCCTCCTCCCTCTGGATGCTGGAGCTGATGTGCTGGTGTTGGAGTGAGTTCCCCCAACACAGACCTACATTCAAAGAGATTGTTGATCTTCTTCATGATGACACCCTCACTCAGCTGATATCCTCAATTCCGATAACTGAAGATGGGGAGGAGGTGACTGCGGCCTGCATCAGACTGGTTGACCGAAAGTCGGCAGACTCCTGCACAGCTCTCCCAAATGATGGGGTTGCATCATCTCCTCTTCCTCCACCTCTTCTACTCCCCCAGCCACCACAGAACAAGAGCTACTTGGAGGTATGGCATGGCACAGATGGGGGAGATTTGAACATCTTGCAGTACCTACCGGCCGGATGCATCATTGAGGTGAACTATCACTTAGTCAATACGATTCCACTAGTCTAGCATTGTCCGTATAACACTAACCCTCATTACAATTCGTATCATAGCAGCACACCTAACCAGCATACCTTAAGCTATTGTCACACCTAACACTAGCACCAGCAACAAGTCCAACATACCTTAGTACATCTAATACCACACCTAACACCCCTACTACTAATGCTGTATCCTCACAGGTGAATATTGCATCCTTGAAAGGCTATGTGTCAAGTTTGTGCATCGCAGATGAAAATGTGTGGGTGGCAACACTGGGTGACGGTATCCACATATTTGAAGCCAACACCAAACAGAAACTGACTCATTGGAACACAAAGGACAATGTACATGTAATACACTACTGCCCATCACATGCATGTGTAGTAACCCTTGAGGACAGAAATTTGAGGGTCTTCTCTGCTATCCTTCGTGTGGCAGAACACCAGGAAGGTGATGCAGCCCTCACAATGCTGTACAGTGTCTTGCTTAGCTGCCAGAGCACATTGGCACTGGTACATGTATGTGGTGAAATCGATAGGGATGAAATTTGGACTGCAACACAGAGGGGTTCTCAAATCGTCATGTTCAATTTGAATGACAGGAGTGTGGAATCGGTTCCTGACCAAAGCACACGAGGTGGGTTTAGGCTAAGGGTGATAGAACCACTGAATGAAGCAGGAGAGGAAGACTATGTGGCTATAAGTGATGGCAATTATTTAGAGAAATGGAAAATATTAGACAGAAACAAAGTGTTGGAAATTGATTGCCACACAATATGCAAAGACCTGACAGAACAAGAAAGTAAGTACATATTGTATCCTCTTAAACTTTATTCTCTTTCATGTTTACTTTCCCCACCTCTCAATCATTTATTGAACTAACCACAGAACGACACAGTACAATAGTCTCTCTGCTCTCCCTTGGAGGTGTGCTCTATGCTGGAACTGCAGGAGGTATTATCCTGGTCCTGTCTTCTGCATTCACAGTGCTGTCCACCCTTCATGCTTGCCTGAAACTGAGCCGCTGCCTACTTGGGGTGAAGTCTGCCCAAAACATATCTATTATTTCAAAGCAATTCTCCATGATCAACAGGGGAGCCCCCATCAAAAGACAAAAAGCCATGGACACTACTCAAAGCATCCAAAGCCAGAGGACAGCAGCTTACTCCTTCACATTACCTGCCAACATCACCAACAGAAATATAATCATAAGCTTTGGGCAGTACTTCGGAGTCTCAAGCAAGTCTCCTAATCGCCCACCTACTCTTCAACTCCCGACACAGCCCAGCTCAGGTACAGGTAATGACGAGATGTTTAGTTCAAGGCTGAACAAGCAGTCATCACATATGCTCCTGTGGTCGGCATGGAGCCCATCTGCACAGGAGGCACCAACATATGCAGAAAAGTAAGGCCGACACAAGCACTGGAAGCACATGCACTTCAACTGGAATCGGAAAGTGTCACATACATCTGTATGTACTGACATTACGTGTACATCATGCACATACGCAACACTGTAATAGCACACTCCATCACACCTGTAGATAATGTTAGTCAATTAATAAACGATTAACATAATAATAACAATAAACAACGCGTATCCGAAAAAATATACGGCGATAAATATTGGCACCCAAATACTTTTTTAAATAATGTGAGGAAAGAATGTAGCGGGGTCTAAAATTATTATTACTACGCTAAAAAACAAAGAAGTACATTGCCTCTAATTCCCAAGGCCGACCTAATCACTATCTAATTTCAGCTAAGAATTATGAGTGATTGAATACATAAATTAGGCATGAAAAAGGGCATTTTGCGTACTTCTCTATGGAAAGTGCTGTTTTGTCCAAAGGAAAGAAATATTTCAACATAAATGGGTTGTTTTATATCCTTCTAAATCAAGATCTTACGGTTTTGAAGCAATATTATTGATCCCGACCTAAGAAGAGCAACTTGTAGTTAGCTATTAATAATCAAATTGTTAAAAAGTCATTGAAGTTATACGGGAGTATACACGAAAGTACAAACCGCAACATTTGTGACCGGGCATTTCTTCCATATGAATATAGTTGAACTGTCGGATTCGTTTAAGCAGCTTGATACGGTGGGAAGGTTACGCTATAAAGAGAAGCTTGGTGTGCTAGGAGTAACCACAGACCCACACAGTACTTCAAGAGACGTTTGGCCGGCCCACAAAGTGTTTTCTTCGAGGCATATCACAAGGGCTGTGTAAATTATAACTCCACAATTGAGGCGCAGAATCTCAACAACCCTACACCGTGTTAACATGTTTTATATCTCAATACACCCACCAGACACCACTACACGTGTATTCTGCTTGGCGCTACCGTTTCTTGTTCTGCCTTTACACAGAATGACTCACAGAATAAGTCCTTAAGGTAAGTCATTAAGTTACCTTGCCTTGATTATGTTATAAATGACAAAATCGCTGGTGTTCCTTTTTCCCCTTTTCACGGAGGGCCAGATTGTTGTCAATACAGTGACGGCAAACTATAACCTCGTACCACGCGGATCACCAAATCGATAGAAAAAAACGGAATCAACCCTGTATGAAAGTTTACTTTTTGGCCTTGAAAAGTGATCGCTCATATAGTAGTCACCTGCCTTTGTGTCACGTGATGTACGAAAATGTTTTACGGTAGTGACGCGTAATTTGGCCAATAATATACACATATGCACCTACGGCTAGGCTCGCTGATTTGCTACTCCGAGCTGATCGCACATAGATACATGTAGTTATGCTTTAGATGTGTCGCGGAAAACACAACTAAACAGAAATTTCTGATGCGTGACTGATGATACCATGACTGATACGGATTGATCCTTTTAATCATGATATCACCAGTCTGTTAATTTAAGCAGTCTCGACTTCGACTGTATACCACATCCGTACCTAGAGTAGTGGATTGACGTTCAATACCAGTCTGGCTGTGTAATTGAACCAATATTGGACGTGTCGCGTGAGGTAATTGAAACAAACAATATTGGACGAGTGTGTGACATATTACAGTTGAATAAGGTCTATACAATGCCAGTTGCTAAATGTCTCACCACATTCGAACCTCTCTTCAAACTCAATCAGTAATCTTTCCAATACTCCAAAGTTCCTACAGGTGAGTTCCTACAGGTGTAATTTAACTGAAAGTCTGAAACATATTGATTGAATAATGACGTACCTAATTACATTATGTAGTTCGCATTGTGCGGGACAATGTTGTCCAACACGGCTCTGTCGGGGTTCCCACTGATGCACATCCAGCATGCAATAGGGCGTACCCCTAAACCAATCTGCCCTATAATTCTAAAAATACAAGCTAGGTATATGTCATTGCATTGTGGGCAGTTGCAACTTCTCTATTTTCATCCAGATATATACTACACTTTTTATAATTAGGAGACAATTTCTTGCTGCTTCTTTTGCTCAGTGACGTATGCACGCCTATGCACAAATGCACATACATACAGACACACAACACGCACACGCACGCACACACACGCACACGCACACACACACACATACATACACACACACACACACACACACACACACACACACACACACACACACACACACACACACACACACACACACACACACACACACACACACACACAAGCCCCTCTTAGTACTCTCACTTTCTTTTTGGCCTGTCAGTGAGTGCTTTTAACTCAATTGATGCACTTATTCTTATCATTTCAGCATCCGTTTTTCTGTTAATTTCCAACAACCACGTACAAAGTGAGCTAGCGCTTTTATAGGATGTAAACACTGATTAGAACTGTAGCTGGTTTTCTTTCCTTGAATTGTGAATCAGTGTTTTTAGTGTGAATTATAATTATTATTATTATATACATTCCAATTTATTATGGCTAGCAAGCAACATTTGGTATACCGAAATATTTTGTCCTGCATGGGGTGGGCATGATACGGCATGGTGGGACCGATTACGGCAACCGTGCAGTGGGACCAGATATGGCTGCTTTGGACCCGGACCAAACTTGATGCGTACAATTGGTCCCAAACCTAAAGCATGTGGCGAAATATGGCTGCATGCACGCCATGCATGTACATTTGGACCCGGACCAAAAGCATTTGGCTGGCATATTATAGATCTATACCGTTGTAACATTTTTTATTAAGTATAGGATATTTTGTGCCGTGACACTGAGTGCGCATTGGGGACATGTTTATTCCCATCCCTATCGGCATGTAGCTATAGGTTTTTACATACCGAGGCAGGCATGTGAGCAAGTTTATATCCCATTAAATAAAATCAAGCATGGCTTGAATACTATAACGTGGATGTGGAATTTGGCACACCGGCCTACTGGATACAAGATACAAATTCCCTCAGTGCTCAAAACTCCACCATTTTTTTCCAGTTGCGTACATGTAATTCAGTTTTATAGCAAGGCATGAACGAATTTTTCAATTGGCGCTATATTATTGTTTCGATTTAAATTAAATTGCATATTGTAAACGCCGCTTGCGATGAGAGGTGCATGGTTTTGCCTAGCAACGGCTTGTCGTCCGAAAACATATAAACGGGCCCAAACATTAATTTATATGGTTGCATTTATTATATATAAGCGAGTCCAAAATACAGACACGGCAAAACTACGAAAAATGGAAACACGCGTACGTAGAAGAGTTGCTCTTGCCTTAGTCACCTTCATTCAGCTGCGAATAGTACTAGGAGTGCCGCTCGACCGTTCAAACAGAGCAGCCTCACGTGATAATGCCTATAACCAGCTGGTTGGAACTTTGGCTGCGGGTGTTAATTCTGTGCTGGAGGTGATGGTAAGCGGCCAATTTGCACGGCTATAATCGCTATATATACGCAAATTAAATGCAATGCCTCCTTGATCCTTACTCACTACAATTCAATGTTGAGCAGTCAGATTCATCGGCACTACTCCCCTATCCGCCTGGAATGACTTCACAGATCCGACATCAATTTTGGAAAACTCTTCTAAACCTCACGCGGCTGAGTGGTGCATTAGCACAGCTCGATGATTTGGTGAACAATAATAACGTCGTGAATAATACGGATATCTTGGTGACGCAACTATTTATGAAACCTTTAATCAAGAATTTATGCTCCTTTGTAAGTGTGTTTAATATTGTACTAACTAGTAGAGTGAATTCATGATATACATGTATATTTACTTGCAGATGACCGCAGAATTGGGCCTTTCTTTTAATTGCTCTCCGATGCAGTTGCAGTACCTCCAACTCAAGCTGGAACTTTACTATGCCCTCAAACACGTGTTCAGAGACCTGTTAACTTACCTTCAAACCCTAGGTGTGACTAGCAACATTTCCATAAATCAATGGATATACAATCAAATGTAGTCTGCCAAGAGAATGTAATAGTTAGTCGGGAAACTCTGGAAGCGTTGACAACTTGTTTCAATGTGTACAGAATCAAATCATTTAGGTTGAAATTTAAACATCATTCATCAATTCCTATTATATTTTACATTAACACTGCGTCCGTGAAGTTCGAATGTTTTTTGGTCAAACTCAACTTTCTAAAAATTAGTCGGAACGCCCCAATTGTACTTGTCTGGAAAAGCATATTTTTACAGTTCAACTATCGCCTACACATTTGTGGTTGTTGTCTGCCTTATATACATGTATATATCATGGACATTTCCCTGTATGTGGGTCAAAGTGACGCGGTTTTATGTTTTTCGTTTACGAAGCGTAGCGGAGGACACTTTTCTATTTTGGCAATTAGCTCAGTTCTTGTACAAAACTCACTTACAGTTATTTACCTCGTTCGAGGACTTACATAGATCAGTGTAGTTGATTTATGTCTGGGTACGGGATTATCAAATAACCGGACGGGAACTATAAGTAAATAGTGTGGTGTACTTGTCTCACGTGGTGCATTTTTATAGTAACTTATCGTAGTGACATATATATTTTAACTCAGACCCGCAATACGTCATCATCGTATGGCCAAAATTAGGCGCTTGGCTCCTGAGTCAAGATCCAAAAGAGTTTTATTGCTTGTTTCTACGCTAACACGATAGTTTATTGCCAGAATTTGTTCAAGCGCTACCTATCCGATCCAGTTGAGCATGTCTATATTGTTTTTAAATTCAGGGGAAAAAAGTGTCCCTTTTCCGGTATACGGTAACAGTCTTACCCTCTCAACACAAATGCAGGTCCTCGGCGTAAGTGGTTACAAGGCTTGCACTCGCAGCCAGTAGCTCCAAACATCGTGTAGGGAGTTTAACTACTAGGTACTATGGAAACCCTCAAGTTCCGTTCTGTCGAGAAAAAAAACCTAATGGGATTACCATGGTACCCTGCATGGCAGTGTGGTAAGCTCCTTGTCTGGGATGCCACCTACCTTGACACATATGCCCCGTCCTACTCATGCAGCTATTGCAGACGCAGAAGCTGGAGGAGTGGCCAACCAATGCAAGCAGAGCATTAAAACGCCGTTTAGGACCTAGTTTTTGGAACAGAAACTTTAAAATTAGGAGCTTCAATGGTCATCACCTTAACTGAAAAGACACATGCATCGGGAGAGTGCAACGCCTATACTCTTAGGCTATCAACAAATAGACCTTAATTAAAAATATTAACTCAAGCCGCAAAACAATTCGTGAAAAGCGTTGAATTATTCTGCATGGCTGTTACTACGACTGTTAAACAATCATATAACATAAAGGTTGGAGCTGCTTATGTCAGTGTCGTGGTGATTTTTAATGGAACTTACTACTAGTACTTTAAGCACAATTAATGGAACCTTTGCATTACTGATGCTTCTTCCTGCATGGACGTGCATAGCCTACCTACACTGCCATTATATTCCGGCCTTTTGTTATTTAACTTGAATTTAGTGAGATGGCAGCTTTAAATTCATTCCGAACTGACTTTCTTCAATTGGTTATTTTATCTTTACTATGATAGGTTCAACTATATGCATCCCACTGAATAAGCATGCAGGAGATACCATCCAACATGCATACCTAATACATGTATATATATATATATATAGTCATAATTCGTTGTAACTGAAGCCCTACTAAGGTGCTTGGGGGCAGGGCCGTCGAGAGCTGGCACGGGCCCCAGGGCTATACAGTCCTTCCGGGCCCCATTGATGGTCCTGGGTGCGCGCGGTAGATATAAAACACCATACAGGGGGAAAATATATCGCTTTCACGTATTGGGTTATAAACTATTCATTTGTTGTTAGTGCATGTGGCGAAAATTAAAAACACTGTGATTATGTAACATTATTCACCTACATGCATATAAGTTACGCGCAAAGCATGGATTTGCGCAACCCTGGATCCATGATATGGTTTGTGGTATAAACCATATGCATGGACTGGCTGCGCAATCCTGGGATTGCTTGTGCGCAAAGAATAAATCAGGACAATCCTGGGATTGCTCGTGCGCAAAGCATAAATCAGAACAATCCTGGGATTGCCCGTGCGCAAAGCATAAATCAGAACAATCCTGGGATTGCTCGTGCGTAAAGCATATAGATCTGTAGTATGTACATAATTATATTACGATGGGTAACGAGTACATAATTAATAACATGCACTTGCAGTATTAAAAAGCCCTATATAGTGTACAAGTACAATTTTTTTGTATTGATGAGAGACGCCGGCCGAGCACAGTAAACTGCATGCGCCATGGTTCAGAACTCTGGAAAATGAGGTAAGGTTCATCACGTCTTGATGAGCAGTCCTTCGTGTCTCCCTTTGTACTGTTGCTTGGCGAGCCTCAAGTAATGCTACCAAATATGAAATACAGTTTCAGCCGGCAGAAACAAAAAATTACACCATGCAAGGTTCAGTTTCATTGGCCTTGCATACATGTATATTACTTTCGTTGAATTACATGCACATGTAGTCAATCAACCCAAGACTAATTTCCATTGATTAAAATGACAAACCCGGCATATCATTTCCTTCATCTTCGTATTACTCTTTCCTCAAGTCCTTGACCGGCTTTGTAAATAAGATATGCAAAAGTTTATATTGTTTTAACCATAATAGAATTATTTCATCAACAACAATCGAAACAGATGACGACCAACGAAATAGAGCATGCTTCCTTCACCCCACTTGTCCTTTTAACATCTAGATCTAGAGGGATGAGTAAATGCCTCTTTCCTGTCCGTCAAGTGGGAGCATGATTATAGCTTAACTATATTGCTTGGATACGCTAGCGCTCTTACGTATATAATATGCATATAGATCGAGGTGCACAGTCATTGCAATATACGATGCCATTCGATCGACCTAGCTGCTGCTGCTGCGCCTGGAGCCAGGGTTCAATTTCAGAATAACGCCTATATGTTTGTGCTTCTGTTGTTGTTATTTTATTTTCTGCTTTATGATTATAAATTATAATACAAACTCTGATGACCGTCCGCACGACTTGTGCTGGCTATATCAAAACAGATACCGTTATATATTAGATGGGGTCCCTAATTCTACAGAGGGGTCCCCAAATCTCTGTAGATTTAGGGACGGGGGTCCCTAAATCTACGTAGATTTGGGGCCGGGGATCCCCAATTCTCCGGAGATTTGGGGACGGGGGTCCCTAATTCTATGGGTCCCTAATTCTACGTGACACCGGTAGCGGATCCAGCAATGAGCATGGACAGTTAGGGGGGGCTGATCCGTATGCGGAACCGTCCCGGTGAGGGTACCCCTTCCGCCCAGCTAGGGGGTATGGGGGAGCGCTGTACGCTCCCCCATGGGGGTCTGGGGCGGAGCCCCAGAAGCCAACGCTTTTTGCGCTGGAAAACCCTCTAAAACAATACGCAAAAAATTATGGATCCAGCCCCTATAGCTAATGCTCGATGCGCCGATCGGGATCTACACTCACAGTTCATTCATTTAGAAAAAAAATGACACTGCATGAGACTTAGTTGGGCGTGGCCCGCCCTTCGCGTATTGGTGGAAGGTAGGGTTGCAAGGCTATACCTAATATCTATGGCTTTAAGATTTGTTCTGGATGGTTATGTAATATCATAGCCAGTCTAATATATATGGTAATATCGTTGTGAATATCGATCATTATGTTATTGCGCACTCGGGTAGTGATTATTGAGCGTTAGATTACGTGGTGATAATGCGGTTTGTGTGTCTGCATAGCCTCGTCCCCAGGCCCTGTTTTATTAAAGTTACGGGGGTGAAAAACAGGGCCTGGTAGACACTGCCAGGGTCCTAGCGCGCATGCGCTAGTTTGTCCCAGAATACCTGGGGTAACCGTAATTTCCTTTTGGAAACCATTCCGTATACTCGTCTGATTTCGCGATGGCGTATTCTGCTCGTCTGATTTCGCACGTTAAGACACGATACCGCTTCTCGGAACTCAACAGAATACGCCATCGCGAAATCAGACGAGTATACGGAATGGTTTCCAAAAGGAAATTACGGTTACCCCAGGTATTCTGGGACAAACTAGCGCATGCGCGCTAGGACCCTGGCAGTGTTTTCTACCAGGCCCCACAGTAGTTTGCGGCTGGACACTAGGTTACAATTAGAACAATACCGTAAATGGTTTTGGAACTATAATCCACACCTCATTATCAATGGTACTTTTTGAGCGAGCCGTATCCATACTTCATATAGGTCGAATATGTGCAAAACATGGTTCTTTGATCTTGATGTTCATCGTAGGTAAGTAAATCCCATATGCGCAAGCGCTTTGTTGCGTTTCCTTTAAATGCGCATCCTACTTTTGCACCATTGCCGTAGGGAAGGGGGTAAGTTCAAGCCTATGAGGCGGACGCCAGGCAAATTCCCAAGTAAGTCAGGACGTAGCATCATCGAGAAAAAGCATCACAATAGGCAAACACATGGTTTAGAAAGTGTCACATTTTTTCTTTCAGCACACAAATCACGAATGTGTTTTTTATGAATAATCGGCATAGTTTGTTATTCAATCCGGTCACAGTAGTTGAATCGGTCCGCACAACTATATGGTCCAGCAACGCTGCAGTGTGGAAGCCTTTTGGTGGCTACAGGAAAGAGAAAAAGGCCATCATGTAAGTGTACAGAATTTTCTGAACGTGTGAATAGCGTCTTCAGCATTGCCTTTACCAATTCGCAAGATCCACCCCTCTATTGTTGTGAATTTGTACAAACGGGTGATGAGCAGAGCTACACCATATTACAGCTCCACAAATGTATACCAATGGAAGACACATGATGAAAGCTTACATGTACATATAGCCTACCCAGATATCAGCCCAAGAGAGGTGACAAGCATACACAGGCACATGCAAAAGGTCTCATAAAATAATTGCCCTCATTAAAGGGTCGTACCACCACATCACTCCTGTCCCATGGCTAAAAAGAAATAAATAAGGATTAAATGCTAGTTGCATAGGAGGCTTTCCAGAAAGAACACTGAAAACCATCACATCTAACGAGTGCCGCATATCAGAGCCACACTTTGACACATAAGCAGTCACAGGTCAGTATCTCAATTCAGTGTGGTAGGATGGATACCTGGGCTCCATCAGATTTGACCCATGGAATCTTCATTCATGAAGATCTTTGGGCTCTTTCTGTTATAACCCGCAGCTGGTCTTTGTACCCATGGCCACAACCAGCACATCCAGCTTTTTAGCTTTCTGTACAGACTTGTCAAGGTGAACTGGCAACAAAGGAGGAGCTGCTTATATATGTAGCTGATTGGGGAGTATGAGTCCATCACCATAGAAATGATTAAACAGATTGAGGAGAAGGGGAAGCTACAGGATGCAATGATACGATTCCAATATGTCAACTATAAAAACACACACAGACTTTCCAAGGTCAACTGGCAAATGAAATAGTCAAAACCACCTATCCTGATGCATACTAGCCATCAAATATCAACACATTGTGTACATTAATGGTTACTGTAGCACAAGAGAAGTGCCCTACACACATGCATCACTAGGTACACAAATCACAATTTGAAGTCTTATCAACAAAGCATGGAACATCACTAATCATGGCCAACCTTAGGGCATCATTCCCAGGCATCTCAAAACTAGTACCACTAAAAATGCATTTCATACCACCCCATGGGCAAGGCGTACCCGTTCAAGGTTTGGCCTTCTCGGAGAGCAAGGGGCTGAGTCCAACCACGCCAGGTGTTAATAATTTGCAGAAGTCATACCATGCCTTGTATCATGATGCTCAATGCAGCACAGTATGTGAAAGCGAAGCCACCTCACGAGTAAAACCTTTAATTGCACAAAACCACAAGCGTACGTGTATACGCCATACGCACACTCAACTTTAGACGTATCTACCACCGCCAAGAAAAAATGTGACACTAGTTCCTTACCATACACTGTAAGTACCTTCTGTCTTCTTTGGTTTTCCACTTTTAGTTTGGCCATAGAATTTGTCCTACAGGGAGAATAAGCGCTTCAAAGTGGAGATGTCCGTCAAAAGTTGGCCGTTTTTCGCGAGCCATACCACATCTTGGAAACATCTCTGCGCCATGTGATTAGGGCAATAAATAGAACAATAGTGTAAAATCCTGGGAAAGTTCGATGGCAGAAGATTGGTATTAACACAGCCACACAGAAAACGTGCTCATACATACACGGGTTACACAATACAGAAATCAGTTAATCAATTATTATTAGTTAATAATTGTTATACTCCACACTCCTCCGCTTCATTCAAAAGCCAGGTTCTGCATATCGAGCCGGCTTCCGAATAACACGACCACTTCTTGTTTTCACACTCTCTGCCTGGTGCTGTCCTGTTGATGCGATTGACTGAGCACCAGTTGGGAGCATAGTAGGTGGCGGAAGCTGGAGGTCACTTTCTGTGTGATGAGGAGGGTGTTCAGGATTGATCTCCCCCCCTTCCCTTGTAGATGGAGCCACCATGGTCCCCGTATCCCGATGAGGTCCATCATCTTGATCCACAGGCTGGGGTAACTGCGAGGTAGACTTCATTGTAGTTTCAACTCCTCCATCCCCAGCAGTATCCACACCATCCGCTGTTGAAATTATTGCCCTATCTCCATCTAGTTCATTTTCTTCCACTTCACTTGTCCTGATTCCACAATGATTGGACTTCATTTGATCCGAATGCCTTCTCCACCTTTCTCCATGATCATTCAGTACTACATACATTTTGGTGCCAGCTTTCTCCTCTACCACTGCGGGCTGCCAAGGCCCCCGCCCCTGTCTGTAATCCCGAACCAACACCTTTTCTCCTGGGTAGAATATACGCTCTGTAGCTGCCGATCTTGTCATCACCTGTCTCGTGGCTGCCTTCAGCACCGTGCCCCGTAAATCTGGTCTCAGCAGATGCAATCTACTCCTCAAGTCTCTTCCCACCATCAATGTTGCAGGGGTCACCTCTGTGGTAGCATGTTGAGCATTTCTGTAGTTCAACAGGAACTGGGCCACCCTGTGTTGCAGTGTTCTCCTCTCATGTTTGGAAACTTTCAGTGCTCTCTTCAGTGTCTGCACAAATCGCTCAGCGAGACCATTGGTTGCTGGATGATATGGACTGGATTTTACATGTTTTATGTTGTTTGCCTTCACAAACATCTGGAACTCTTGTGCTACAAATTGGGGCCCGTTATCTGTCACTAATTGCTGTGGAATGCCCCAACGTGCGAAAAGGGACCGCAGTTCCTGTATAGTTGTGGATGCTGTAGTGTCCTGCATCATCACAACCTCTGGCCATTTTGAGTAAGCATCCACTGCCACCAGAAAAACTTGGCCTTCAACTGGACCTGCAAAATCCAAATGTACCCGCCGCCAAGGACCTTCAGGATATTCCCACGGATGTACCGGAGTCAGTTTAGGGTCCTTTTGCATCAGTTGGCAGCCTGTGCACCCCTGAGTCACCAGCGTGATATCTTGGTCAATATTAGGCCACCATACATGTGAACGAGCCAAAGCCTTCATCTTTACTGTACCCTGGTGTCCACCATGTAATTCCGTCAACACCTTCTGTTGAAGCTCTGAGGGAACTATCACTCTTATCCCCCACATCAAGCATCCCTGTTCTACTGAGAGCTCCAGACGTCTATCAAAGTAGGGTTTCAATTCTTTTGTGATACCAGGTGGCCATCCAGATTGAACAAATACCAACACCTTTGACAACAGTGGGTCATGATTTGTAGCCTGTCTCAAACGATCTGATGTAACTGGTAAAACGTCCACCTGTTTTAACATGAAAACATCCGTGTCATCCATTCTCTTCAGCCTGTGCTCCACCTCCAATGGAAGCCTGGAGAGTGCATCAGCATTTGCATGTTGCAGTGTACTCCTATACTGGATGCTGTAAGAGTACTCTGACAAAAAGAGAGCCTGTCTCTGCAGTCTGGATGCTGCTGTAGCTGACATTGGTCTGCCTGGATTGAATAATGATGTGAGGGGCTTGTGGTCTGTAACCAAGGTAAATCTGCGGCCATATAAGTACTGGTGGAAACGTTTAACCCCCCAGACCACGGCTAATGCTTCCTTGTCGATCTGTGAGTAATTGCGTTCAGCTGGGCTCAAGGTTCGGGATGCATAGGCAACTGGATGCTCCGCTCCATCCGCCAGAACATGAGAAAGTACTGCCCCCAGGCCGTACGGGCTTGCATCACATGACACTGTAACGGGGAAGTTTGGGTCAAAATGTGTAAGTATGATATCTGAAGCCATTAGCTGTTGAACTCCCTGAAAAGCTGTCACACATTCTGGAGTCCATGCCCATTTGATATTCTTTTGCAGTAGACGATGCAGAGGTGCCAGTTTGTGAGAGAGATTTGGCAGGAACCTATGATAGTAGTTAACCATTCCCAAGAAGGCCCTTAGCTGAGTTACATTGCGTGGTTGTGGAGCTTCTAGGACAGCGTTCACCTTCTCAGGAACCTTATGTAGACCCTCTTTATCTATGCGGAATCCACAGTAGGTGACTTCTTTTTGGAAGAATGAGCATTTTTTCCTATTCACCGTGAGGTTGTACCTATTCAGTCTTTCCAGTACCCGGTCCAGCAACTGAAGGTGTTCTTCCTCAGACGAGCCTGCTACTATTATATCGTCCAGTAGGCACTGAGTCTTAGGAATTCCTTCCAGTACTTGCTCTATCGCCCGTTGCCAAATGGCAGGTGCAGAGGCAACGCCAAACGGCAAGCGGTTGAAGCGATATAATCCCCTGTGAGTGCTAATAGTGGCCAGTATCTTGGATTCTTCCTCAAGCTCCATCTGTAGATAAGCCAAATGAAGATCAATCTTGCTGAATGTGTTGCTGCCACCCAGATTGGCCAGTATATCTTCGATGCGAGGCAATGGATACTGATCTACCTTCAAGTGTGGGTTAAGCGTGGACTTGAAGTCCCCACAGATGCGAACTGATCCATCAGCCTTTGGCACCACCACGATAGGAGTTGCCCACTCACTCCAGGATACTGGGATCAGAACTCCTTCTTTAACCAGCTTCTCCAACTCCAACTCAACATTTTTCCTAAGGCTGTACGAAACTTGACGTGCTTTCAAGAATACTGGGGCCACACCTTCCTTTAGGTTGAGACGACCCCTGATGTTAGCCAACTTGCCAATAGCCTTCTGTTGAATGCTTGGATACTTTTTTAACAGGGCATCAATCCTATGCTGTTGACGTTTATCACTTGGGTCACTAACTGTTAACTGCTTAACATCGTGCCAATCAATCGGAACCTTACTAAGCCAGTTCCGACCCAGCAATGGTGGTCCTCTACCCTCCATAACCACCAAGGGTAAGCGGGTGCAAATTGCACCCTTTTTAACGTTTACCCTGATTTGTCCTTTGGGCTTCACTTTTTCTCCTGTATACATTCTAAGTTGAATCCGAGTCCTCTCCAAGGGAATAAATCTGAACTTTTCTTGATATACATCATAAGGAAGTAGTGAAACAGCTGCTCCAGTGTCCAGTTCCATTTGTATGGGGCTTCCTTCCATCTCCACAGTGACTATTGCTGGTTTATCTGTGGTCCATTGGTGGGTCCCAATGGCGTATAGCGCACATTCTTCATCTGAGCCATCATCGTCCTGTTTCACATCGCCCTCTAACTTCTTGACTGCCTGCGTCTTCTCTTGCTGATCCCTCCATTCCTTAGTGTGGCCACCTTTCCTCTTCCGGGCCCTACATGCTCTTGCAATGTGACCCTTTTTCCCACAGTACCGGCACTCTTCATTGATAAAATGACATGTCTGGGGACTATGGGAACCTTCACAGCGGTAGCAATGTTGTACAGGGTTCCTCTGAAGCTTGTGCACTTCTGCCTCAGTCTCATGGAACTGAGCTGCCTCTTTAGCTGCTCTTTCAGCAATTTCAGCTTCCTCCAGGGCGAGCTGCCTCTTTAGCTGCTCTTTCAGCAATTTCAGCTTCCTCCAGGGCTTTCTTGAAGGTTAAGTCTGCTATGGTGAGGAGGCGTCTTTGAACCTTCTCATCCCTCATGCCACACACCAATCTGTCTCTAAGGGTATCTGACAGGGCATTGCCAAAATTGCAATGTTCTGCAAGCTTTTGCAGGCTGGCGGCGTACATTTTAATGGACTCACCCTCCTTTTGCTCCCTTTTGTGAAAACGGAACCGCTCTGCAATCACCAGAGGCTTTGGAGCCAGATGAGCTGTCAGCGCCTCCATGAGTTCCTTAATTGTCTTCTCCCCCGGTTTTTGTGGAGCCACCAGCGCTCTTAGGAGGCCAAACGTCTCCCGGCCAATGCAGCAGAGAAAGGTGTCTTTCTTCTTCTCCTCTTCTATCCCATTCGCAGCAAAGTAATGGTTTAATCGCTCTAGGTAACTAGTCCAGTCTTCCGTTGCCGAATCAAACTCCCCAATCTTTCCTATAAGTCCAGCCATAGTTCCGCACTATCGCTTCTATCCCACCCTCGTCGCCACTGTAAAATCCTGGGAAAGTTCGATGGCAGAAGATTGGTATTAACACAGCCACACAGAAAACGTGCTCATACATACACGGGTTACACAATACAGAAATCAGTTAATCAATTATTATTATTTAATAATTGTTATACTCCACAAATAGTGGTACAGTCCTTGTATGGCTTGTAAATGGCAACAGGACGTGTCATGTTAACAAGCAGTCTCATGTTTCAAAGGTTGGTGGTTGTCAAGGCTCGTTGCTAGCTCATTACGTGATCATTTCAATATTTCGGGGAACGAGGCTACTGTCCACGATTTGAATGGCCGCAAACTACTGTGGCCCTGTTTTTCACCCCCGTAACTTTAATAAAACAGGGCCTGGGGACGAGGCCAGTGTCTGCAGAGCAGCTGCTCAAGATATGTACATGTATTGCTTCGGGTGCGGTGTCGATGAGTTGGGCATGGCCCGCCCTTCGCATTGTTGTTCAGGCTTCATTGTAGCAGGGCAGCGCAACTCTTTAGCTGCCTCTGTAACACATTCGCAAACAAAAGCAATGTTTGTCCGCTCCATGAAAATTTATATTCACATAAGTTAAATGGAAGGAACAGCTGCCTATCACATCAGCCGCTAATTGGGTGATAATGGGACCCACTTGAACGCTGCAATCCGATTGGACTGCAATTCCCGTTGCAGCAGAACAAATCCATGCAACCCGACCTTCCGCCAATACGCGAAGGCGGGCCACGCCCAACTACATGAGACTCAGAGCCTCTCTTCTATCAGCATTTTTTGGACGGTTCGCACGTTAAATTAGCACCTTTTTTACTATATTATTTGATCCGCTACTGGATGCAGCTAGGATTTTTCCGAAGTTGAGAAAGCCTGGAGAGGCCAGGGTCAGTGCGGGAGGGTAGCACCCCTCCTGCTCATGCAGCTAGGGGTGGGGTAGGGGGAGCGCTGAAAGCTCCTCAATCCGGGGTCTGGGGCGGAGCCCCAGCAACCAACGATGCATAAAACTAATATAAAAAACTTTTAAGAAGAAATGTTGTATATTAGTTCCATTGAAAGAACTGAATCTGATTGTCTGTGAGCACTTCCGGTCCAGCTCTTAAAGTGAAGGTCTTTTCACATTTGGAAACAAGTCAGAACCAAGCAGTCGAGAACTGCATGTACTAAGAACAGTAACGGGCATCTTTTTGTATAAAGTATGCTCTGTAACCATATGTAATGGAGGGAATGCAGGAGTTGATGAATATCATCTGGTACTTTATAGTTTAGGACAAGCTGATTGGACTTTGGGGGTACTAGCTAGATCAATAGGGAGCTGTTTAATGCATCTTTCCGATCCTAAATTCGGATCGGTTAATATTCTTTTTTTTTTTTAATTACCGGTAACTGCCCGGAATATACATGTATTGACCCTATGCACACGCATAAATGAATAATTATCATCACGTGATTCGCTTGTGACTTCTTTAGAACTGACAGTTTTACGAGGTAAAGGAGAGTACTGTTGAGTTAGAAATCATCACAAAATGCTTAAAACCTTCAATTATGTGAGTTCTCTGTGCAACGTGTTGCTCTGGTGTTTTGATCGCCGCTGAACGCAATGCAACGCCTTGTTTTCCCTCTGGTGGTCGATAGAAGCGATTAGGAATATAAGTTTCAGAATAGCATGCTTATTTACCATCCGTAGAGTGCGCCAAAAACAGGTTTTACCTTACCTGTACTAAGCGAACGGGCATAATTTAATTTTTTTGTGGATGGAATAGGGCAAACTGTGCTCCCTTTTGCCACTTGTACTCAAAGATGTATTCACAAAGAAGAGTAGAATATCGTTCTAGGAAGGTTCTAAAGTGCGCATCATCTTAAAGCACTTTTGGATCATGCTCTGTTGCAGAGTTATTTAATTTTGAATTCCATCGATGCCCCGAATTTGTAAACTTGCACTGCATGCATGAGACCAAAATGGAAGCGATATCATTCGTAAGGGAGTTGCTCTGATGTTTCAATTTACCCTGTTCCAGTCACTATTGCAGGTTGTGAAACTGTCTTTAACCTGACATGTAGGTTTGGTGTGTCTAATGCACTCAGTTAACTGTTTCATGCCTCTTCAGTTAACAATTGGTCCTCATTATGCATGGTTCAGTGGCTGAGCCCTCTTATTTACTGGCCTAGTAAAGTGAAGAAGAGTATGCCACAAACATTTATAACATTTCTTATTGCTATATTATCCCTGAGGGCACTTCCTCTTTCCTTTCAAAACCTGGAAGAGCATTTATTCAGCAAGTACAGAGCAATGTGGCATTTTAGAAAATCCATTCCCTGGTGACATCACATTAGCTGATCGTGGCTTCACAGTGGAAGATGCAGTAGGTCTTATTGTGCTCAAGTTGTTGCTCCTCCTATCAGTACTAAAGCCGGGTAAAAAAAAAAATCAGAACGCTGGTCAAGGGAAATATATATCACATGCAAGAATTCATAACATGTGATTTCTCTCCTATATACAATTCCGAAGGGCATTATTATGATTACGCTTCTAAAAAAACAATTGAAATCAGTGATATTTGTACAATTGGCTGTCAGTATACTGGCTTACTGTGTGTTCTGCATTATGTCATAACTGATGTGGGAATCAGTTGTACCATTCAGTTAAAACACGCATACATGCTTGAGTTTTTTTTTTTTTAAGTTGCAGCTGTCAGTCTGCCAGGACAAGAAGTTTCCGTATTTAAGTATGCATGCCACATGAAATCACTTAATTGGACAGCCAGCAGTCAATTATACTGAGCTTTGCCAGTCTCCTCTTTATATGTTCCTCCTCTGCTGCGGATGAATTTGTGTTGCTACTTTTTGATTTCAGTACCATTTCCCAATATTTTCTGGAAGAATAGGTAAAAGGTTTGTACCTTCTTTTGTAACTGTGCTTAACCTGAGAGATAGATCAGTTTAAAAAAATAGAATTAAAAACATTAAACACTACATTCAAGGCAGTGCCGCTAGACCTAGCTAATACGGCATCTTTGGGTGGCTGGCTTTGCTAGATCAAGGCATATGTTTAGCTGTTTGATTTGCAGCAGCTTTATATCACTTACGTAGTCGGCTGAAAAGTACGTCCGAACCTCGTCCTCGGTACTTCCATATAGGCTTTCAAATCCTCTTTTTTGTAAGAACTTGGAGACTGAACCAAACAAATGCACATGTAGGGAAAAAAGAAATCTACCGAAGTGCTGCCACGCCCTAATTTATTAATTTATGCGTGTGCATAGGGTCTATTGACTGTATCGGTATGTAATACCAGCCGCCTGAGTCTCGATCGAGCGCGTCCAAGTATTAATTACCGGCTTCGAGGGTGATTACTATTATTATTATTATTATTATTATTATTTTATTTTTTCGAATAGTAACTAATAATTATATTTAGTGTTAATAATAATACATAAATACACCCTATTATTACTACTGGTCTGGGACAAAACATCTGGAGAGGATGGCTACAGCGTTGGCTCTAACTAAGCAGAGGTTCAGCCTGCCATATAGCTCAGCTAGGACCACATCCTTAGCCCTGTTGCAGCTGGTCGCAAGGCGAGAGGCCAGACGTGCCAAAGACTCCATTGCTTCTGTCCCCCAAGCACCATATGCCTCAACCACCATGGGGACACAAACCCACCCTAGCTAATTATTATTATTATTATTATTTATTTTTATTTTATTTTTTATACATTATTATTTTAATTCATATTGGATTGATATAGTACAAACATGACACAGACACATGATATGCACAAAACAAGTTGCTAGCCTACTGAAGCTCAGGAGGAGGTATGGACCTGGACAGGATCGCGGTGGCATTGGCCCTGACATTTTTATTATTATTGAGAAATATTATTATTATGTGTGTGCGTTTTTTTTTTTTTTTCTCATTCTTTTTTTTTTTTTTTGTGTAGTCTAGGTGGTAGGTATATATATAACATTTAATAATAATGTAATAATAATAATAATATTAATGATGTACATGTTCATGTATACTTGCAATTTGTAATAATATTAAGCACAACTAAGCTTAAAGAGGGGGGGCTTAGGGCTTCGGCGCCTATCTTGCCATTCCCCTGCAGCGTACATAGCTTCATATCAGTCTTCAGGCCTCTCCTCGTTGTCAGGTAAGTATCTGTCCTCTTCAGTCGACCTTTATAACAGTCTTGTGGACCCCCATGATTTCCTTACCCTTGAGTTGGTACAAAATTCCCATCTCTCACAGAAGGTCTTATCTTCCAAGCTTGAAGACCAACAGTTCAATAACCTTTTTCAAAGTGCAACCTTGACTGACAGGGCTCGTCTTTTGTCCATCTCTTCCCCTCATGCCTCTGCTTGGCTGTCAGTCACTCCCTCCCCTCGACTTAACCTCCACTTGGATCCGGCAGAATTTCAAGTAGCACTGAAGTGGTGGTTGGGTATCCCGGTTGTCCAAGGCCAAAGTTGCCCTCACTGTCCTTCCTTTGCATTGGATGACTTTGGCCATCACGCCCTCAGTTGTAAGCATGGAGGGGATGTGGTATTGCGCCATAATAAGCTCCGGGACATTTTTTCAGACTTCTGCCAACGTGCTTGCCTGGGTCCACGTCTAGAGATGGGATGTGGGGCTGGGTTTACCAATACACAATCCCGCCCAGCAGATGTTCTTGTCCCTAACTGGGACCTTGGCAAACCTGCTGCCTTTGACTTGTCCGTCACGTCCACGCTACATTCAAGTGTCTTGCTAGAAGCGAGCGTGACGGCAGGTTCGGCAGCCCTTGCAGCTGAGAACAGAAAGCACAATAGCAATGACAGGAAGTGTGAAGAACTGGGTTGGGTCTGCATCCCACTTGTGGTCGAGACCTATGGGTGTTGGGGTGCTGCAGCAGTGGCGGCTTTTTCTAAGCTTGCTGGTCGTCTTTCCACCAGGCTAAACCAACCCAAATCCAGGACCATCTTTGGAGTATACAGCCGCCTAGGCCTAGCCTTAGTGAGAGCCAACTGCAGAGCCATCCTGTCCAGGGTAACTTGACTGTAAGGCCTGAAGTGCCTCTCTTTTAGGTTCAATTCCGAGGTTTTATGCATTTAGCACCAATATTAGTAATGTGATGTTATATTCATTCGTTCATGTATTCTATGTATATAAATAATAAAATAAAAATAAAAATAAAAAAAATAAAAATAATTAAATAATAATAATAATTAAAAAAATTTAAAAAATTACAACAATACAAGATACAGGAGAATAAGTACAACCTTGATCACAAAGAAAAAAGTTAAACACCTATAGCCTACCTACAAAAGTGTCAATTAACTATCTCTCGCCCCATAATGGACCTAGCCACTGACCTTACCAGAGAGATGCTGAGGTGACCATAAATGTCTCTGACAACAGTAGACTTTGGTCGACCCTGATGCAGGGCCAGCAAAGTGGCCAAGCGAGAAAGAATGCCTTGTGCCTCTCTTCCCCAATTGCCAAATATTTCCACTGCAAGAGGAATGCACGACCATCCGAGTGCTTGGCACCGAGCATCATTAGCTGCATGCTTCCTTGTCTCAGCAGCCAAGGCTGCGGCTCCTTCATTGATGCTGGCCTCATTCAGGGTGACCGGGGTAAGAGGAGAGGTAACAGTGACGTCAAAGGCAGCTGGCTTAGCCCTATCCCATCCATCAACCAGCACATCAGCAGGTCGTGTGTAATTGTGTGTTCCTAAGAGCCCTCTACCAACCTCAATTCGTACAGATAAGTGGGCACGACGGCAAAAGTCAGCAATGATGTTTCGCAGGCAGTTGTGTCTGATGACCACATCACCCCCATGTCTGCACGAAACCGCATGATGGCCAAGTGGGTCCAAAGCAGTGTCTGGACAGAAAGGGCAAGAGGCTCTAGCAGTAGAGTTCATGCCAAGCCACCATTTCACTGCTGTATGGAATTCAGAAGAGTCAAGATGCAATCCAAGACCCACAGAAGGAACAACTGACAACCAAGAGCTAGCATGAGCAGCAGAAGAAGAAAGAAGACGTGCCTTGTTAGCAGGAGAAGAGGTCATCATAATTGAGTGAAAAAGATGACTGTCTAATTTCCTGGACAAGGCATGCTGGGAAGGAGGAGAGGATTATTATTATTATTATTATTATTTTTAATTATTATTATTTTAAATAAAAGCATCATACGGCAAATACAACAGCAGTATTAGTTATTACATATCATTAGACTACATGTAAACTATGTATGTACTGTATGTACAGTTCCACTCTAAAGCTACACTCTTTAACCTGGAACGCATCTTCTGGACAGGATTGCCCTAGCTACTGACCTCACTAATGAAGTATTCAACCGCCCATAAATCTCTGTCAAGACCTTTGCCTTGGGGCAGTGCAGGGAGATCGAGAGGATGGAAGCTAGTCTAGCGAAAGTGTTCTGGGCCTCTTTACCCCAGTTCCCATACGATTCCACTGCCAGAGGAACGCATACCC
>OX442427.1:6040137-6114414 GCA_949361645.1 Spongilla lacustris | reverse complement strand
CCCTATGGATGACAATAAATGGTGTCCAGGATTTAAATGCCTCTCCCGGGAGGCTAGAAGGTATACTGAACAGAAGCTTGTCCAGGGGGGATGGAACAAAACACAAGCTTGTCCAGGGGGACATTTATAAGTCTGTCCCAGGTAGGGGCCGGTCCGTGGGGGGGTGGAGACATAATAAATGCTATGTTGCTATATTGTCCCGTGGGGGGGGGGGGGGGGGGGGGGGGTTAAATAATGGAGGGGTTGTGGGAGGGGGAATGCATTCTCCCGTCGTTAGGTGGCTCACCTGTACACTTCACCCATGGCAAACCAAACATGAAAGCCAACTTAATAGTGACAGCCAGTTGTATACAGTGGTTTCCCAGCTTCACGCTATCCTTCTTACTGCCTTCATGCTAGACTATGTATCCTTCTTACTTTCGGGATCGATTAACCAAAGCACCTGTTCTAGCCTTCCCAGACTACTCTTTGCCATTCATATTGGACACAGATGCCAGTGACACAGGCATCGGTGCAGTACTTTCCCAAAATGATGTAAAATAGGTGGTATTGGCATATGGGAGTCGATTTATGAACAAAGCAGAACGGAACTACAGTGTTACACTAAGGGAATTACTATAGGAGTTGTCACCTTCACCCATCAGTTTAGGCCCTATCTGTTAGGAAGGCACTTCACAATAAGAACATATCATAGCTCCCTCCAATGGTTACAAAACTTCAAAGAACCTGAAGGACAGTTGGCAGGATGGATGGAACAACTTTCAGGAGTTTTATTTTAACATTGTCCACCGAAATAGGAAAAGTCACAGCAATGCCGACACACTGTCCAGACATCCAAGTGCAGACCTGGAAAGCAGCCTCATTGCAGCCATTGATATCACAGAACCTTTGGCTGAAAAGCTCAAGGGCATTAGAGAGAAACAGTTGGAGGATAGCTCCAGTGCTGGTGGCAAGAGAAGCTGAAGAGTTCCCAGGGAAAGATGAGCTTAAAAAAATATTCAATTGAAACCCGTCAGCTGTTTCAACTCTGAGATCAATTGGAAGTGAAGCATGGGGTACTTCATCACAATTTTATTGGAACAGGAGATGGGAGTTGTTGTTTACAACTGGTGCTACCAACACCTCTGAGGAATAAAATCTTGTCAGAACTGCATGATGGAGTTACAGTTGGACACTTAGACCAGGATAAGACATTAATGAAGCTGAAGGAATGTTACTTCTGGACTGGACATTGGAATAATGTCCAAGATTGGTGCAACACCTGTGCTGCATGCATATCAAGAAAATCTGCTGCACCTAAGCCAAGAGCTGGCCTTCAGTCAGTTTTAGCAGGCTATCCATTGCAACTTGTTGGCCCATCTCCCTCAGTGGCGTAGGAAGGGAATATGAAGTGCAGCGTGGTTCCCCCACCTCCCTGGGGAGGGTGCGGGAGGGGGGCACCCCTTCCGCCCAGCCAGGGGGTATGGGGGAGCGCTGGAAGCCCCCCATAGGGGTCTGGGGCAGAGCTCCAGAAGCCAACGCTTTTTGCGTAGATAAAATCCAAAATCTACGCAAAGACTGTAAGCAGTTAACAGTAAGTTTGTTTTGAGACCTTGCCTCTGTGCATGTAATATAAAACAGCTATAGTGCAGCCAAGGCCACTTGTGGTAGCCATTGTAAACTACATAGCACGGGGTAGCTTAAAATCAATTAATGTCTTTGTTTGTTAGGTGATTTGATCACATATGTGGTAAAAAAAAATTTGTGTGGCAGGAAGGGATAGTCTAACGACACCCACTGAAGCCATGTTCATGAAGAACTTCAAATTGGTATAATTTTTCATTGGTTTGTGGTCACCTCACCCAAAATACTTTGGTAACAGTAAACACCTATTAGATGCCTATTTGCATCTACAGGAATTAATCGGTTAATACCAAAGTCTTGCTTGTGAAGGTATAAGCTAGCATCGTTTTAATGTAATTAACTAGCAGTAATCTTGTATCATGTCAACCTATTATTATTATTATTTTTGTTAATGGAAAAGAGCAGACAGCAAGACTGGAAACTCATACATCCTGGTGGCAGAAGACTATTTCACACGATGGATGGAGGCATATGCCATCCCAAATCAAGAAGTAATCACGGTAGCAAATAAGCTTGTCGATGAAATGTTTTGCTGCTTTTCACCACCTAAGCAACTTCATTCTGATCAAGGTTACCAATTTGAATTCCAAGTAGTTCGCAAGCTGCTGAAAATTGAAAAGACCAGAACCTCACCCTACCACCCCCAAATCAGATGGGTTGATAGAAAGGTTATACCGAACTTTGTTGAACATGCTGGCTACTTGTTGCAGAGATCATTCTTTTGAATGGGAGGATCACGTCTGAAAAGGATGCTTTGCCTACAATATAAGTATCCAGGCATGTACAGATTATTCAACATTTTGGTTGGCAAGCCAGACTCCCTATTGATCTTATGTATGGGGGTGAACTAGAAGCAGCTCAAGAGAATGTGAGGACAGTTCCAGACTATGTTTTCAACTTGAAGAAGTCATTGGTGGAAGCATATGCAGCCGTTTGAGAAACCTTGGGTACAAAATTACAAAGGCAAAAAGACTTCTACAGCAGGAAAGTTCATGGTGAGCCACACAAAACAGGGCATCTTGTCATGCTATTCAGTTCAGTGGTACCAAAAGGAATTGCACGTAAATTTCGTTGCCCATGGATAGGTCCATATACCGTATTGGAGAGAGTCTCAGAAGCCATATATTGCATCCAATCAACCGTAAACAACAAGACCGGCATCATGCAGTTTGATAGATTGAAGCCATGCATGCCGACCCGATGTGCGAAATCCAAGACCTGAAGCCCAAATGGGCTCTGACAGACCATCTGAAGCAACACCCCCTGGGACATACACACAGCTTATTGAAGACAATGAACCGATGACTGCTACGGAACCTTATGTTGGTCGTGATGATGACAATCCTGAAGTTGCAGGTGACAATATATATATCCCTCCTGATTAACAACTTGACGCTCCTTCAGTTGAGCCTCTTCGTTATCCAGAGCGTCGAAGACATCGACCAGATTGCTATTAGAGGAATACGGGACGTATTCCTAACAAAAGGGGCTGGCTAACATGGACCTCATGGTAGTATCCGGACAGTTAGATGACTATGTGTGTGCTTGCGATGTACCTATGCAAACTGACAAGAGTAGATTATGTGTATTGTGTTGTGAGAGTATCTATCATCTTGTAAATCCTTGGTTGTTACAGGAAGTATGGCCCATGATTCCTCCAATCCAACATTACTTGCCTCCTGGTGTGTGTATACATGTATTGTTTGTGTTCTGTACACATATATCGATCAAACTTTTCTGAATTTGATTTCAGCTTCCTTAATAAAGGCATCGTCCCAATTCATCTTGTATGTGCTGGGCAGATTTCTCCCTTTTCATGATAGTGCACTCGGGAAATAAACTTATCAATACATTCGGCACCTTTGGCTTTTTCAGTGCTGCAGCTGCTGCTGGCCGCTGCTCACACTTTCCTTCTTGCAGCTACGCGTGTATACATTTCAAAATTCTATATACACTGACTTGTCTTTCCTTTATTCGATGCACGTACGTTTAATATGTGGTACATCATGTTTGAGGTTTAATTCCCTTGAAGCTGCAAAACCACTCATGCAGCAAGAACCAGTAGTACACGCCGGTACTCTCATATGGCACATTTTAACGCTCTGCGGTCTTACGCTTTTGATTTGGTAGCAAATAGCGTAGGTTTTTGGGATACTTTATCCTACATATATATTATTCACCCCAACAATTGATCATGAATAATTGAATTATTTCGAAAGTTATTTCGCGACAACACTGCGTGGCCAGTGTTTTTTTTTTGACGTCACGAGCACAATGTACACCTGTGCTGCAATATATTATTACCGAGAGGTACAGCAGCAGCATGTTCGGAGATGGCGGAAGGCCCATCTACGCGGTATAGTCGTCAATACATTATGCCTCATGCGATGACTTACAGAATTAATCATTTGTAGCTTTCCCCCTTGCATTTTGTCCAAAAAAAAAAAAAATGTACACGTTTGTACACATGATCGCTGCATGTATTTATCCAATGTTGGTACCAACATCAGCTGCAGCCCATCTTTTCCATCAGTATAGTTTTATTAACATTTATAACACCATAAAATTATTTATACTTTTGGTTTTCAGAAACCTATATTCAGAAGAACCATATTAAGAGACATTGCTTTAACGCTTCACATAAAAAATAATAAAGGTAAGTAATATGCTCATCAAGCAATTAAAACGCAGCACAACTAGATTTAAGACCATTTCATTCATATATGATCATGAGAAAGTTGAAGAAATGCAAAAGGGTGAGCAAATAAATACTCATCTGTTTCTGAATTGTGTCTGATTTCTTTATTTATTTACACACTTATTTCAGATATGCAAGAGCTAGCTGAGAAACCTACCTGCACTCCAGATGAAATGAATCGATTTTCATATCTCATGGATCATTTGAATGAATCTGGTATTTCTTTCAATGACTGTTCTATATTAATGAGGTAATTCGTGGACCTTACTCTATTGGGCAATAGTTCAGCCTGCATGTCTGATTGCAAGTGTTACAAACATCATTAATCCAGTACACTGAAAAATCATGGTTCTGTAATCTGCAGCTATTTAGTTGCTAAATTATACTTCCTTCTTCCTACTTTAGTGCAGTAACAAGCAACAATGTCGAGGTGGTAATGGCATTGCTTGAGAAGTTCAGGCCATTGTTCTACACCAGAAACCAACAACAGGAGTCCCTCCTCCACATAGCCTGCAGGTCAAAGTCCATGCTTCGCTACTACTATGTGGCAAGGTGCCCAGCATTGCTTACTGGGCCAGACACAAGTGGCATTCTCCCACTTCACATAGCCTCTGAAAATAATGATATTGAATTTGTCACGTGGCTCTTCAAGTGTGTCTTGCAGCCAGAAAGCATCGAGGATACACTATCCATGTCTTACATAGAACATGAGTACAATGAAACATGCTCATTTCGAGCAAGCTCTCTTGAATATATCAAAAGATTCAGTTCACCTTCACTGGCAACAGCCCAGAACACAAAACCGTTGGCCGTCGCATTAGGCAAGCAGACTGCACTACATGTTGTCGTTAAAAATGGACACCATGAGCTGCTCAGCATTCTGTTAAAGGTGGTGGTGTCCATGATGTCAGAATCGGACCTTTGCATCATCCTTTCTCGAGAAACTTTCAACAAAGGAACACTAGTGGACACTGCCATTTTTAGTCGGCAACCAGAATGTCTGAGGGTCTTGCTGGAGTTTCTCGAGTCTGAAAACCTTCTGAAGAGGCTGATGACAGATGACAGGGAACACACCTTGGTAGATGCAGTTGTCTCGAGAAATATAGAGGTTTTGAAGGTGTTGCTTCAGTTTGGGTTTCATAAAGGTATTGAAAAAGCCATTTCCTTTGCAAGTGCCGGTCAGTTCAATGGCATACTACGCCTTCTCATGTATTACTACACTTTACTCACACAAATGAGAAATACAGATGCTTTTGTGGCAGCACACAGAGACACCATGTCAGTTTCTAAAATCATGTGGAGGGGGCTCTTAATAGAAGAAGTTCAATGTGAATTGCTAGGAGATGGGTGTCAAGCCATTGCATCTTCATCACAACCAAGGCATTCGAGAAACAACACCCTTGATCCTATTCGCAGCGCAGCTGCAGCATGTCTTGAATACTTCAATGGAATCGATCTTGCTGCCTCCTCAAAACCGTCAAGCTGGAATGTAATAGCAGAGGTGGACATAAGTGACAATAGCCTGAAAAGTGTCCCACCTGAGCTCTTCCAACTTCCCAATGTTCGCACACTTTCCCTTGCACAAAATGCTCTCAAAACACTTCCGACCTCTAATTCTCTGTCAAAAACCATCTATTCCTCGCAAAAACTCAAGACATTGGTATTGGATTGTAATAAGCTCCAAACACTACCAGAGGACATGATCCTAGGATTGGTAAACTGTTTGGAAGAGTTAAGTGTTCAGAGCAACCAGCTAGATGCACTTCCACCTGGGATTTGGATCATGCCTAAACTCAAAAGGATTTGTCTTTCAGAAAATAATCTTTCTCAACTCCACTACTTCGACCAATGGAAGTACTTCAAAGATGCCAAGTTCTCAACAAAAGTTGTTACCAATCTTGCAACGGGTGATGAGAAAGATATCAAGTCGAAAGGTGTACTGAAGTACCTTCAGCGACTCCGTATGTTCTGTTGTACTCTGCACAAAGTTGAAGGAGAAGAATTTGATGAAGCATCATTCATTCAAGGAGTTTCGCTCCTACACCAACAGCGACTAACGCAGGACAATATGGGATCTCTTTACTCATCAAAGCTTTATAAGCTGCTGTATACCAGCTCTGAAAACGAGTTGGTAACAGCAAATGCAAAGAAACGGTCAGTTTTAAACAGTTTGGATCTATCTCACAACAAGTTCTCCGAATTCCCTCAATGCATTCCATGTCTGACTCCACACCTTCAGAGGTTGGACATGAGATTCAATCTGATGAAGGGCATTCATTTAGTGCGTAGTCTCCCTCCCTCAATTATCACAATTCTGTTGGGCAACAACTTGATCAGCACTGCCTGGCAGTCAGGGAAGGCACAAGATGAGCTGTGCATGGATCCTCACATGCTGCTGCTTCCTCAGTCTGGGATCCAGCACCGATGCAATAAACACAACTCAATGGAGCAGCTGACTGCACTTCATTTGAATAACAATCACCTTGAGTGCTTATTTAGTGACTATGAAGACAGTAGTGACCTGTTAGATCAAGAACCAAAAGCTGTGAGCAAGGTTTTCCCCCGGCTATCAATCCTCTCATTGGAACACAACAACCTCAAGTCCTTGGTGTATATTCATCAGCTCAGCTCTCTGAACTCATTGGATATCTCCTTTAATAAATATCTCAATACCATACCACACAATTTTGGTGTCCTTTCATTATCAGTGCTTAAGCTTGATGGCCTGATGTTAGATGGCATTCCATCAAACCTTTCAACACCGAAACTTCTGAAATACCTCAAAAATCTTCTAAATAAGTATGTACACCTTTTCTTTTCTTATTTAGTGTATATCACTTGTTTTTCCCACCCTCTCTTTAGTTCCAAGCCTTACCGTCATATGAAGATGGTGGCAGTTGGCAATGCTGGCAGTGGCAAGACCACCCTCCTTCAGCAGCTGACAAAGCATGGAATAATAACACGAATGCAGTGTCACACAATTGGTGACGAATGTTCAGATGCTCCAGTGGCTGCAGATTTCATGGAATGGCAGTATGCTCCTCGTTCACAGAAGAAAGTAACCTTTATGGTGTGGGACTTTGGTGGAAAGGTAGGATCTTTATCTGTTTGATTAATTATTCATATGATAAAGTACACTACTTACTACTACCTTCTCCTTACAACACAGCGTGAATTTTTTCCAATTTATCAATGTTTCCTGACACATCACTCTCTGTACTTGGTGGTCTGGAATGTGAACGATGGAGAGCAGGGACTAAGAGATATACAACCATGGCTTGAAAATATTGAGGTCACTACAGATGTCACATGACTGCATATACCTGAATGTGTACACTTGCAAGCTGATACTGTATCCTTTGCAATGTTCAGATGTATGTATTTTAAACTCCTGCTCCACTTATTCATCAGGCCAGAGCTCCAGGATCACCCGTCATTGTTATAGGAACACACAGTGACTCCGCTGCAAGCAGTGTGGCTGGTGCTTTTGAGGGTCTTGAAAAGCTGTTTAGGGAATTATACATCGACTACAATGCCAGTCGATTTGCATATCCCCAGTTTACCCACCACCAGTGTATAATAATCAACAGTTTCGACTCATCTGACATAAATCAACTAAGGAAATGTATTTATGAGGTAGCCACAAATTTTCAGCCTCAAACTCGTGAGTTATGCAAGAAGTGTTGCGTTTTATGGTACTAATGTGGGCTGATATCTTAGCAACAGTCGTAAATACCATATGTTTAGGTATAGTGTTGGATTGATAAGACAACTATTTTATAGTCCATATTATACTATACCTGTGTATGCATAGCATGCACTAGAGGTGTGTGTTAGCCCAAGTGGTGTTGTGCAGATTAAGATTGGATTGTGCAATTTAGTGAAATCTAAATTTGATGAATAGATCTCACTCCAAATGATATAATTATACCAGAACACTTGTAACACTTTTTATTTCTCCTTTGTTTAAATATTAGGATTCGGAAAATGTAGGTCTACCCTCCCAATGTTGGAGGACACAGTTCCACACTTCTACATACAGCTTCACGACATCATTAGAGAACTTGCACACAAATGCCATACAGATGGAATAGTGCCCATTTACACAGATCAAGAATACCAACAAGCCGTTCAGCTACAGTGTGAGCTGCTTTTGCAGCAGGGCAAGCCTGCATTTACTGGTCCAGAGAAAATGAGATTTTCTATTTCACAATTGCATGAAGCTTCAACTTTTTTGCACAATGATGGTAAGATTGTGCAAGAGCACAAGGTTTGCCAAGTATTTGATGCATTTCTTTTCCTTTCTATAGGAATGCTTTTCCAATATGAAGATTCTGCCAAGAATGAGTACATTTACTGTGTGAATCCCCAATGGCTATGCTTGACATTAACAAAGGTTATCAGTGAGAAACAAGAGGACCTACACTTTAAGAATGGTGAGTCGTTTACTGGCAGCTTCTTGAGCACTTACCTTTGCTTTCATTCAAGGATTTACATACCGTGAAGACATGAGAAAGATTTTTGAAAGTGCTTTCAGTGGTAAAAATGGCCACTGTGTGAAAAGGTTGGGTCAGTTTATGCAGAAGCTGGAGGTGATCCTTCCTTTGGATGCTGAACGACTCCTCATGCCGTCCTTCCTCCCACAAACAGAAGATAGTGCCTGCATTGTACTGCACAGAGATGAACAGGGCACTGCCGCTCTGGGAAAGAGTGAAGATATTTCAACTTTTGAGCAAAAAAGTCTTGTGAGGTATTACATTCTACCATTTGTTCCACAAGACTTTTTCCCTCGACTGATTGCACGAGTGACAGGAAGCTTGATTAGGAAGGAGTTTGGGGACAAGCTTGTGGCATTTTTAGCTGGCAACCAAAAGTTGGAAGGCACACTAAACTGGCTCTGCTGGAGGAGTGGCATCAAATTGGTTTGGAATCAATTAGAGATACTAACAGTCACAGCGATGACATTTCCCCTAAATGTCAAAAGGACAACCTATAACATTTCGAGTTCTGGTCCAAAAAAAGTTGAAAGACAGCATGGGGTTGAAATTAATGTCGCCATTTTGCCACAAGACATCTTCAACGGCAAATTAGATGCTATAACTACCATAACCACATCTTTATCAACCTGGCTCCTGCAACAGGCAGTGCAGTACATTGAATCAGTTTTCAATGACTGGTATGAAACCTTCGGTCGAAGTCGCGGCTTTGAACTCTCCCTGATCAACAGTGCTAGTCCATGCCCCCACTGCACCTCGAGCAACAACACTCCTCAGGGGCCTGAGGAAATGCAACAGCAGTACATGTTTTCAAGCATCTTCTGTGCTCGAGTAGTAACAGAGAACAAGGAGCTGATGTGTCCCACTCATGGAAAGGTGCCAATGATTGATGTTGCTCCTGATCTGGTAAGACAAGACAAATGAGTGTATTTTGCATTTTGAATTTTTTAATTCTATATTTCAGATGTTCTGTGACTGTTTCCCATCACTGGTTGTGAGTCCTGAATGTGTAGTAGTTAAGCAGAGAATAGGAGATGGAGGTTTTGGAACAGTCTATTCTGGTGTCATTATTAATGTAAGCCATGATTGCTGTGATCAGTGGTGGTGATGATGGTAGGTATTAATGTCCGTAAATAGCAGGACAGAAGAGCTGAAATAGCCATTAAAGAGCCTAGCGCTCAGAATGTGATTGATGAAGACCCTGAACTGATTGCCTGGGAAAAGTACCAGAATGCCAGTCGAGAGGCCAGAATAATGATCAGACTTAACCATGAGAACGTTCTTCAGCTGATAGGCATCACACTCACACCAATGAGGCTCCTATTGGAATTGGCCCCCCTGGGGGACCTGAAAACATGCGTTGAAAGATTCAAAAGTGCCAGTGCGAGGTTCAACAGGAGAACTCTTAAAGCCATCATGACTCAGGCAAGCTTTGTATAATCTCACAAATGCCATCACTTACCTTATTGTGTGATATTTGTAGAATATAAAATAAAAATGCCAATAAATTTCTTTCACCCCCACGTTCAGCACTTATTGCTGTTGCCATGTTTACCTCATGAACAGATTGCCGGAGCATTGCACCATCTCCATTCCCATTCCATTATCTACCAAGATCTCAAGCCTGGAAATGTCCTGTTGTGGCAGTTTCCCAAACCTGAAATGCAGTGGGACACCAACAGTGTCATCCACGTCAAGCTTGCTGACTATGGCGTCTGCCAAATGGACACAGCGCAGGGGGTGAAGGGGATGCAGGGCACACTCTCCTACCTCCCACCTGAGGTCCTCCTACAAGGTGGGAAGCTGAGCCACAACTCAAAGCTTGATGTCTACTCATTCGGCATGTTCCTGTATTTCCTGTTCACCTTCACAAACCCCTTTGAGAAGGAAATGAGGACTGTTGCTTCCTTACTGGAGGAGGGGAAACGACCTGAATTTTCACCACAAGTAAGCAATGCCCCTGTGTTGATGAATATGCTATTGATCATGACACTAGCACATCATGAATCATACATGTAATCTCCATATATTCTAAAATGTTAGGTACACAGCCAAACTCAACCTTGCGTAATTGAAAATATGTCAAATTTACAGCAATGATTCTCATTAAAACTTCTTTTTAAAAAAATAATTTAAATTTACATGTGCAGTGATACATCTGAGGTCACAATGCATGCAATGGAATATATATTAAAACTACTTTGTAACAATATTTGTTACATAGCAATACAATTATACTTAGTTGACATTTGTACATGTTATCTCTACCCAGTTAACCTTTTGTCAGGTATGATTAAATGCCTGCCCAAAAGCACCTCAATGATATTATTATTTCATTTAGTGTTGTGTTCCCTATGCGATAAAAATGGTTTGGGTTTTGGCTAATCATCCAAATCATTTTAAATGCGCTGCAGTTGTTATTGTGGCTCTATTGTTTTATTGTTGATTATTAAGAGGTTGTAGCACGTATGCATCATGATGATCTGCAGCAAATCAATAACTTATCCTCTTATACCTCAACCTCTATTTCCTCTTCCCCCTCCTCCTCCCTAGCACCACCCTTCCTCCCTCTGGATGCTGGAGCTGATGTGCTGGTGTTGGAGTGAGTTCCCCCAACACAGACCTACCTTCAAAGAGATTGTTGATCTTCTTCATGATGACACCCTCACTCAGCTCATATCCTCAATTCCTATAACTGAAGGTGGGGAGGAGGTGACTGCAGCCTGCATCAGACTGGTTAAACAAAAGTCGGCAGCACCAATGGACTCCTGCTGCACAGTTCCCCCAAATGATGAGGTTTCTCCATCTCCTCTTTCTCCACCTACTCTACTCCCCCAGCCACCACAGAACAAGAGCTACCTGGAGGTGTGGCATGGCACAGATGGGGGAGATTTGAACATTTTGCAGTACCTACCGGCTGGATGCATCATTGAGGTGAACTATCACTTAGTCATAATAAGGATAGTGGACAATCAAACAATACTAATTCCACTATTCTAGCATTGTCCATATAACACCAACCCTCATTACAATTCCTATCACAGCAGCACACCTAACCAGCGTACCTTAAGCTATTGTCACACCCAACACTAGCACCAGCAACAAGCCCAACATACCTTAGTACATCTAGTACCACACCTAACACCCCTACTACTAATGCTGCATCCTCACAGGTGAATATTGCATCCTTGAAAAGCTATGTGTTAAGTTTGTGCATCGCAGATGAAAATGTGTGGGTGGCAACATTGGGTGACGGTATCCACATATTTGAAGCCAACACCAAACAGAAACTGACTCATTGGAACACAAAGGACAATGTACATGTAATACACTACTGCCCATCACATGCATGTGTAGTAACCCTTGAGGACAGAAATTTGAGGGTCTTCTCTGCTATCCTTTGTGTGGCAGAACACCAGGAAGGTGATGCAGCCCTCACAATGCTGTACAGTGTCTCGCTTAGCTGCCAGAGCACATTGGCACTTGTATGTGGTGAAAATGATAGGGATGAAATTTGGACTGCAACACAGACGGGTTCTCAAATCGTTGTGTTCATTTTGAATGACAGGAGTGTGGAATCGGTTCCTGACCAATGCACACGAGGTGGGTTTAGGCTAAGGGTGATAGAACCACTGAATGAAGCAGGAGAGGAAGACTATGTGGCTATAAGTGATGGCAATTATTTAGAGAAATGGAACATATTAGACAGAAAAAAGGCGTTGGAAATTGATTGCCACACAATATGCAAAGAACTGACAGATCAAGAAAGTAAGTACATATAGTATCCTCTTAAACTTTATTCTTTTTCATGTTTTCTTTCCCCACCTCTCCATTAATCATTGAACTAACCACAGAACGACACAGTACAATAGTCTCTCTGCTCTCCCTTGGAGGTGTGCTCTATGCCGGAACTGCAGGAGGCATTATCCTGGTCCTGTCTTCTGCATTCACAGTGCTGTCCACCCTTCATGCTTGCCTGAAACTGAATCGCTGCCTACTTGGGGTGAAGTCTGCCCAAAGGATATCTATTATTTCAGAGAAATTCTCCACGACCATGATCAACAGGGGAGCCCCCATCAAAAGACAAAAAGGCATGGACACTACTCAAAGCATCCAAAGCCAGAGCACAGCAGCCTACTCCTTCACATTACCTGCCAACATCACCAACAGAAATATAATCATAAGCTTTGGGCAGTACTTCGGAATCTCAAGCAAGTCTCCTAATCGCCCACCTACTCTTCAGCTCCCTACACAGCCCAGCTCAGGCACAGGTAATGACGAGATGTTCAGTTCAATGCTGAACAAGCAGTCATCACATATGCTCCTGTGGTCAGCATGGAACCCATCTGCACAGGAGGCACCAACATATGCAGAAAAGTAAGGCCGACACAAGCACAGGAAGCACATACAGCACATGCACTTCAACTGGAATCGGAAAGTGTCACATACATCTGTATGTACTGACATTATGTGTACACCATGCATATTTGCAACACTGTAATAGCACACTCCATCACACCTGTAGATAATGTTAGTCCATTTACTGATATTATTTTAAGTGTTGTGGTTAATTAACATGTTACATCAAATGCACTATAATCAAGTTTAAAAAAATACATCAATGATGTAGGAAACCCAATGCTCACTTGAAAATATCAGCATTGGGTGTTCTGTAATCTGTGCCAACCATATTGTTGCATAGTTTTTTTTTTTTTTTTTTTTTTTTTTTACCGAGGCGTTTATGAATCTAGGAATGAAACACCATTTGGTAATCGTTGTGAGCTACAGTCTGAGTATGAGGCAGTACTATTAATGCAATATTTGATCGGCCAGATGGGGATGCATATGATCATTACTATGTAATGTGGGCTGGATATGAGACAGGATGAGGTATTGTCACGAAAAGCCAGGCAAAAGATTAAAGTGAAGACCTGTCGTCGGGCACATAAAATGGTTAGATAAGGTGGAAGTGGGCAACTACTTAAGTCAAGACCACAGCAAGATGTACCCATCCAGCTGACATCCGATTGGTGATTGGGCAGAACGTTGTCCACCCCCTCATGCTAAGTCCCATCACTTTGTTGGAAGTGGGAGTGCCGACAACAGCTGCCGTGCAGGCCAGTGAGTGAAGGAAGCACCAAGCTAATGACCGTAAATACTCAGAACTATTGTGCGTAAGTGTGTCTCTTAGTCTATGGTGGTTGAAGCCAATGACTCAGTTATCCCTAGACTAAAGTCCACCTTACTCAATGTCGAGATATATGGCTGGTTGAACTTTGTCTGTGCTAATGCAACAGGTATTCTATAATGACATAGCATATACTGATCCTTTAGTGAAATCATGTAGCTATAGTGGCTGAGCTTTTTGCCATAGCTATATTGCTGTTCTGTAGCCAGGATGTATGTTAATAAAATGGAGGTAAGGAATTTAGGATCTACAATGTACCTGTGTGCATGTATGATTTTTTTTCTGTGTGTACTGTATTTCTATCATGTGATGGAGGCATGTGTAGAGATGCATTGGTGAATATTCCACACCACCACACTTACATAAAAATGCAGTTTCATGTCACATCGTGCCATCTCAGCTGTGCACATATGGGTGTTCATTTATAGTTATTACGATAAAATAAAATGATTGCAGTTTGGCTGATAGTGCACGTTTCAAGAATCTATTTGCTTAACTGGCTTTGTATGCACATTTAGCAGCCTAATGAGTCTAAAGACTTCGAACTAGACGCCCTACATGTACATGATAATCAATATAATTAAGCTATTTTTGTGTCCAATGATGTAATCGCATGTTCACCAGGGATGAATATATGCACGTGATTTCCAATGAGATTTCAAAGCTATATGGCTATGGGCGTTCGTGGATGAAAATCGATCCCACAGTCTTCTGTCACTGTACATTGATTTACCGGCATATGCACAAAAAATAAAAAATTGTCGGTACGTATTTCACATGTGCATTTAGGAGGTTAAAATTCATCGGTGCTATGTTGCGGCTGCCCCGGGCCCTAATAGCCCAATTAACTCTTTCAACGCTTCATTATCTTACTCCTTAAAAGCCACCCAAGTGATCATTGAAGTTGGGGATGGCAAACGTACTGCTGTAGAGGATGTGTGTTTCTTCGCAGGATGTTCTTATAAGCCGAAGTATGATGAAATGAGGTGAGGTGTGATGAAATAGGCCTACATCCCATAGATACGCAACATTCCTGTAAGTTGCGCCACACACCCATGTAAGGCACGTACCATTCCGTTAAGGCGTTATATAACGAGCCTAACAATAGACTGGCGTTATCGCAAGCGTACCTTAAGCGTCGTCTATAAAAAAATGGGCTTCTAAAAGGGTGTTCGGAGATATGGCTATTGTGCACTCTTTTGTGATGGACGACTGGCAAATACCTCATTGTATTCACGGAACTTGAAAGTAAATGGTGGCTTCATTTATTTTTAGTCATGTACTCATGTCCTTCGTCGCTCTTTTCGTTATTTATTTTAGACCTGCCACTATAATTTGTACGACGTGACCTTTCAACTTAAGTCAAATAACAGAACGAACCATATGGCAACTGCTGTTGGTCAGGACAGCGGCTCTGGAACCGCTGTATCATACGCCAACCCCCTCGTACCATCGACACCAACGATGGCCGGGGTAGTGGACATCGCTACCACTGTAAACGGGTGTACAACACCAGAACCAGACATGAAAAAATCCAAGGTACGCCTTCCTCGCCAACCACAAACACGGCAAATACTGAAACTTAACACCTTCCATTCCCACTCCCAACGCTAACCCCTCCCCCCCCCGCCCCCAGCTGCAATTCGTTAGTCCCAGTGCTGAGGAATTTGATGTCCTTCAGAGACAACTGAAGGCGCGGTTAGAGGAAGGCCAGGGAGAGGCCATCTATGAGATAGGGATGGGAGGTAAGTGTGGCTGACCACATCCATTTGAGTTATATACATTGCATTGCATACCTGTAGTCCAAACCTTCATAACAATGGCAATACTTAACAGTTACATTGTTGGCTGATAGGGCAGGCTTATGGAGTGATGCCCAATAATGTCCTTCTCCTTCCCTTCCCTCCCTACCTCTTCCCCCTCTCCCCTTCCCTCTCCCTTCTCCCCTTCCCTCCTCACTTCATCCTCACCCTTATCTCCTCACTCACCCCTTCCTTCCCCCCCCCCCCCCCCCCCCTTCACAGTTGGATGCTCGTCTAATGGGCTGCAGCCTGACGAGATGGATGCTTCACTGGCCACTGTTGCAAGCCTGGCCTCAGCCTGCAACGCAGACTTCCAAGTGCTCAGACAGAGGCCAATGGAGGCCGGCATGATCGCGCAAGTGCTGCTACGAAGGAAAGTGGATGAGGATGACTTTCTGGAAGTCAGGTAGATGGTGGGCTTGTGATGGTGGTGTGGGTGCGGGCTCTCTGTTTTCTGCTTAATGTGACATGTCACATAAGACCATCACATGATGATATGATCCTTATACGTCGGTCCACTTTGTGTGCGCAGGGTTGCCGTGGTGGGCAACGTGGACGCAGGCAAGAGTACCATGCTAGGGGTGCTCACCCATGGGGAGCTGGACAATGGGAGGGGAGTGGCCAGACAGAAACTGTTCAGGCACAAGCATGAGATTGAAACCGGGCGGACCTCGAGTGTGGGGAATGACATCCTGGGATTTGACAAGGATGGAAATGTGGTCAACAGGGCAGACATACATGGTATGTGGAGTCCCACCACTCCTCCCACTTCCATCATCCTTCCACCTCCCTTCCCTCATCTCCTACCCCCTCCCCCTCCCCCCCCTCCCCAACAGGTGGTCTCAACTGGGCCGAGATTTGCCGTGCCTCCACCAAGGTCATCACCTTCATAGACCTCGCTGGTCACGAGAAGTACCTTAAGACCACCATATTTGGTATGACTGGACACGCCCCTGACTTCTGCATGATGATGGTGGGAGCTAACGCTGGGATGATCGGAATGACTAAAGGTGTGTGTGTGTGTGTGTGTGTGTGTGTGTGTGTGTGTGTGTGTGTGTGTGTGTGTGTGTGTGTGTATGTGTGTGTGTGTGTGTGTGTGTGGTGAGGGTGCCACAACATTCGTCCACCCTCTAATGTACCTTACATCATTGCCACTTTACCCTCCCTCCTCCCTCACCCATTCAGAGCACCTAGGACTGGCCCTCGCTCTCGGTGTCCCTGTCTTTGTCGTGGTCACTAAGATTGACATGTGCCCACCCAATGTGCTTCAGGAGAACCTTAAAGTGTTGACCCGGGTACTCAAGTCCCCAGGCTGCAGGAAGATTCCCATATTTGTGCAGACCTACGACGATGTGATCACTTGTGCAACCAACTTCACATCGGAAAGGTTAGCTCTATGCTACAGCACACCTGTTTACTAACACTGTGTGGCACTCTGTCCCTTGTACCTGTAACCTTTGGCACTGTCCCTTCTACCCTCACTCATTCATTAACCCTTTCTCCTCTCCCCACAACCCCTCATTCAGGATATGTCCAGTGTTTCAGGTCTCCAATGTCACGGGTGAGAACCTTGGCCTCCTCAAGACCTTCCTGAGCCTTCTGTCCACGCGCATGCATCCACACCTCGACAAGAGCCCAAAATTCCAGATAGACGAGTCCTACAATGTCCAGGTGTGTGTGTGTGTGTGTGTGTGTGTGTGTGTGTGTGTGTGTGTGTGTGTGTGTGTGTGTGTGTGTGTGTGTGTGTGTGTGTGTGTGTGTGTGTGTGCATGTGTGTGTGTGTGCGTGTATGTGTGTGTGTGTGTGTGTGTGTGTGTGTGTGTGTGTGTGTGTGTGTGTGTGTGTTAGTGAGGCTTGCCATATGGGTGGGCTGGCCCTGCTGTCTAGCTTACATGTATCTACACATCCTTACAGGGTGTGGGGGCTGTTGTCTCTGGCATCTGCTTGGAAGGTGTGATATCTGTGAACGACATCCTCCTCCTTGGACCTATGGCCGACGGAGAGTTCCTTCCCACCACCATCAAAGGCATCCACCGAAAGAGGATGCCAGTGAAGGAAGTGAGAGGAGGGCAGACGGCATCGTTTGCTCTCAAGAAGGTATTACATAGCTTGTGTGAGTGTGGGTATGTGCATTCTACAAGCATGCCTCAGTGTATGAAAGAAGAGGAATTGTTGTGCTTTCATGCCTGTAGTGTCTTGTGCATTGCCAGGTATCCTGTGTTGCATTTCTAGTCATCTGTTTTCTTTCCCCTACAAACATAGGTACGTCGCAACCAGATAAGGAAAGGAATGGTGATGGTGCATCCAAGCGAGAACCCAGTGGGCTGCTGGGAATTTGAGGGAGAAATACTGATACTTCACCACCCCACCACCATCAGCGTCAAGTACCAAGCCATGGGTGAGTTTACTCTTATTAACCACCACCATCCTTGTTAACCGCAAGTGGCAATGTGTTGTTATTTAGCCACCAGTGTCCTTATTAACCACGAGTGTGTGATTATTTTTATTAACCACACATTGACTTACTGTACTTAGTATATCAACCCTGGGGGCTTAATAACCACAAGGGGTGTGATTGCTGTGCTGCATTGGCTTTATGTATTCATGTGCCAACTCCTGCACACACATCAGGTGTATCCCTGAGTCATGAATATAGTCTAGTACAGTTCTGTTGTGGGCCTAATTAAAGCAAGTGGGGACTTACTGTAGGTGAACTCCCAACCAATGTGGTGCCTCTATAACACCAGGCCTTTAAAAAAAAAATTAAGACATTAATGTTTTGTCCTCCCCCTCCTCCCCACCATTAGTACACTGTGGCTGTACAAGACAGACAGCCTCCATCATCTCAATGGACAGGGACAACCTACGGACTGGGGACAAGGCACTCTGTCGGTTCCAGTTCATCAAGAACCCAGAGTACCTTCGTGTGGGGACCAGGATGGTGTTCAGGGAGGGCAGGACCAAGGCTGTGGGGAGTGTCCTCAGGGTGTTTCCAAACGCGCCCACCCCTGCAGCCCTCCTCCCCAGCAAGACGGTCCCTTCCCTGCAGCACCAGACCAGCCAGCCAAGATCGCGTGGGCGGAGGAGGGGGAGGGGACCCAAGGGGCCGGCCCTGGTGGGTCCAACCGTTGCCGACCAAGGCTCCACAGCAAGCTTGTGAAAACAGCAGCATCTCATAAAGGACTGAACACTTATCAGACAATAGCAACTTTTTTTTTTTTTTCTCATGGTTTTTCAACATTTTATCCACACTTGTAGATTTTAGCATTTCCCCTCATGCACAAGAATGAGAGTTTAACTGAACGTAATGTGCAAAAAGGAGTCTCCGGATTTAGTGTGTCTGTTTGCTGCTGTGGTGTGTTGTGTCTGGTTTATTACTCATTTCTGTCCAACGATTACATAACATTATTAGTGCATGCACAATAGATCCTTTAGGTGCCCCTCCCCCATAATGACAGATTAGACTACCACTTGCTTGATAGTTGCACCATTGGAACTCCAGCGTGGCACAGGACTTTATACTAATTGTAATTATTCACATCCTTGGACCCTTTCATGAGCCTACCCAAACTTATGAAAGGGTGCAGAGTTCAAGGTGGACTGATGAAAGGGTGCGGAGTTCAAGGTGGACTGATGACCATCAAGGGTACCAGACCAATAAAATGGTGACAGTGAACCCATTGTTATTTTTTATAGCTCCGGAAAGCGTTCATTTTACAAATGCTATGTCAGTTAAAGTCAGTGATAAGAAGGACCCGTTCAGTGTTCACAAATCCAAGCAGAGTAGGTAAGTACTTTTTAATAGTATGCTTCAGTCCATATAAGTTATTATTAATCAAGGGAAGGATTTGAGAAGTGTGTCAGAACACATTGCTGTGCGGTTTCCTACTTTACTGAAGGCAGGGGAGAAATTATGTAAATTTGGTAAAATTTACAGTACTGCTATTTACTGCCTTCTCGGCTCTTACCCGCAAGCAGATGAGTTTATGTGACAAGAACTGTCCCCAACATTGGCCATCTTTTACAACCACTTGAAGAGTTACTCAGGACCAAATATATCCCTTCGCTCACTCTATATATGATCTCAGGATGTTGTGTAGCAGACATATAATGGCCAAGGGGAGAGCGTGCCCCTCAAATGCACATTACTGAACGTCGCAGTAATGGCTAATGAGTAGGCAAGGCGGCATCTCAACCACATGATGGTTAAGCTATAGGCCTGGTTCCATTTAACGTGCAATAAAAGAGGCATTTTTGATTTCACTGATACGTTGGTCATATTTCCTCTTTCTCTCATTTTCATGGCTTCGGTAGCATGCAGATAAAGGAGTATTTTGATTTGAGGGGGCATAAGGATTAAAAACCTTTACATAAAAAAATGCCCGTTCGAACCGACCCCCCAAAATCCATCTGCTGCAATATCCAATCGTGCTCCATCCTGGATATTTGCTGAGAGCCCACTCATGACCTCACCTGTCATGGGTTGTAGAAGAGGCTCTGTGGACACATTGTGGCACACTTCCGACAAGAGAGAAGCTGTTAAATATCTGATTTCATTGTGTCTGATTGAAGGATACCTGTCCTTAGGGCATGACAGCACATTTTCAACAGAAAAGTGGGTGCCACAAGCACAATTTAGTTAAGCATTTGCAGGACTCCAGCCATAACGTAAAGCCAAAGCATCACGAAAGTCTCCCTTATGGAGCGCAAAGCCATATTCTTCGAGTGGTAGAACTGAAAGCCAGGTAGAGCCACCTTTTTCTTGGGAGAGGTCCATGGAATGTGCAAGAGAAGGTGGAAGAATATCCTTTAGGGTCGAAGCTGCATTTGAATGCTATTCTCGTTTGGGGATTTGTGGACTTCGGCTTTGGCAGAATGTTGATCTTGAAGGATCACATATCCATATTTTTCATCCTGCTTTATGATATGGTTTACTAGAGGCTGTGTGACCTTCATGGAGGCAGAATACTCAGTGGTGGAGAGATGAGAAGAGTTTAGTAGGCCCAGGCCTCCTAAGCGAGCAGGAAGAGCTAGTAGCTCTCTCTCCAGATCAGATGGTGCTGCACGGCCAGTGAGCGAAGGGATATATTTGGTCCTGAGTAACTCTTCAAGCGGTTGTAAAAGATGGCCAATGTTGGGGATAGTTCTTGCCACATAAACCCATCTGCTTGCTAAACTGTGGGTAAGAGCCGAGAAGGTAGCAAATAGCAGTACTGTATATTTTACCAAAAATCTGGGGGGGAGGGGGGGGGGGGGGGGGCGGAATTAATGCTTCCGCAGTTCTGTCTTTGAACCCGACATGGCATGGCCTCCTCCCATGATCTCCCATGATCCCACATGACCTCCTCACATAATCACACATAACCCTCACAAGCTCCTCACACGAACCCTCACAACCTCCTGACGTGACCCCATATGATCCTCACATCCTCCTTACATGATCTCACATAATCCCTCACAACCTCCTCACATGAACCCACACAAACCCTCACATCCTCACATGACTCTGTTGTAGTGGAACATCCATTCTAAAATGGAACATCCTGGCGTCTGTTCATCTTGTATGGTATAGCTTTCATTTCAGCTACATATACACATTAATATTACCAGTATGTACTGTTTTGTAACTTTGAGAAAAATATATATTATTTTTATTATTATTTTATGGTGAAGATATATATATATATACATGTACAACCAGCTATACATACACATTACACTCAAAAAGGAAGCCGTCCTTCACCCTCCCCCTGCACCATCAGATGCCTTGACAAAGCACCAGGTCTAGTCTTGTCCGACTTCGGTGGTTTTCATAAAAGCTCTGCCACGTCGTCTTCGGAGACAGCCTTGAGGTCCTGTTCCCCTTGCGTAGCCCTAATAAGAATTATTACATATAATATATCCTCACATTGATGGTTGTGAAGCCACATGAACAATACAACATGCTCTTGATAGTAAGGGCTGTGGCCTTGTTATCTTGAGGCACAATAAGATCGGATATTGTATCGGTGACACATTGCTGCACAGGTGCAGTTTGATTTGGGAGTGAGGGGTGAATGGCAACCTCAGGTAAAGGTACTGTGTTTGACATACAAGTTATTGATGCAGATGCCCCATAGTACAGTAATCGTACACCTGGATCTATTCTTGAATCAGCAGCTCAAGAAAAAGAGGATATACAGACAAGCATTTGAAGAACATATAGGTACCTTTATACCTTTGGTCACAGCGATAGATGGACTTCTACACCGTGAAGCTGAGCATTTCCTAAAGAGAATGGCTACATGTATCAAGTCTAAGTGGTAGAAACCTTTTGCTCAAACGTGTGGCTATTATCGGAGCAAAGCTTTCATTTGCCATTGTCAAAGCAGCCAGCCTATGCCTGAGGGATTGCAGGGTAAAGGGGAGAAGTGGCCTGAGTTTTGAGGATGCATGGGGCTCCTCTTCATATGGAACCAAACACAATTTTAATTTTGTTTATTTTCTATTGTGCTGTTTCTCTTAATGTCAGTATTATATTTTAAAATAAATTTAAATCTTTTAAAAATTGGCCAACAGTATATTGTGTATATCATAATTCTTATATGTGCCTGGATACTACGTGTAAATATTATTTGTTGTCAAAATTACATGGATACATCGTTATAGAATTGTTGCATGTAGACGTAGTTTAGAATAAATTATACATTTCACCATCACATGCAGAAATGCTACTCAGTGCAGACAGTAGTCCCCACAAACACATGCCATCCTCATAAACACCCCCATTGCAACATCCTCACCAACACCGATATCACCAACACTGTCCCCAACGTCCCACAGTGACACCATCACCAATACCCCACCTTTACCAATACCCCATGTACAGTGCTCAGGGGAGAATGGAAAAGGGGAATTACCATTGGCCTGCTCAGTGTGGACACACTCTCTACTGTCTTTATTTGCACAAGACCACAGTTGAGAGATTAAAGGCATTGCTTGTACACTTCTCAGAAGATGTCCTGCTTTGTATGAAATGGAGATAGACAGCGGCAATTCCAGCTCATACCCCTGGGTGTACAGATCAAGGAGGCATGCCTACTGGGAGAACAACAGTTACAGCTTAAATGTGATAGCTATTTTAGTAATGCATTTTGCCTGCCCTACTGCAAGGGTATGATGTGCTTAAACATTAAAATGCACTTGGGATAATGTAAGTTGTGTAGTTTACACCGAACACTGCATTGCAATGCGATACCACATGCATACATCTTACACCTTATGTGGCATCTGTTCTGAAATGTGCAGTTTGTGAAGCTAACATTGACAATCAAACCACTCAACTTACCACACAATCAGTAGCCGTGTTGTCCTCAAATATGCAGTTTGTGATACTGGTATTTGCACAAATTACACTTGGTATTAATTTCGCACGAATTGTTCATTCATGTAGCTCTGCATACCTTTAGGGGGATATTTCTTATGACCACACAATTTATGAACTTCGTTTTGCAAGCAAAATTTTGATCTTAGTCACAAGGTATAGCATAATTGCGTAGTAACAGATGTAATTACTTGATTCCACTGCAACCTGTACCCTCGCACATGCATTTAATCGATGTCGTAACAAGCCACCTATGAATATTCTAATTTCTGGGGAGGGGTGGCAAAAGCAGTTGCCCGCTCATACATATACAGATCTCTGGTATATCCAACCGTCACAGGACATAAATCCATTGCCTCGATGTGCATGAGGCTTAGTACGATGAAGGGGGAGGAGCCAGACTCTTTCATTACGCAAGCAAGTATAAAATTGCATGCAGTGACATTCTCTTTATTCCTTAGAAATTGAGTATTAGAAAGAGGAGTCTGCAACAATTTGCGATGACCTGCATGGATGTATAGACTCGTATGGATACTTGTTTTATCTGCATAGGGAATTCTGTGTCCGATCGGGTCAATACGACTACCTAATGCCGATATGGGCTATTGAGTTGGACGATGGGGAGCATCGGATATCTCCTGGACCGTTATGTCACATCTTCATTGAAAGCAACATTACGATAACCGGACGTTGCGAAGGTGAGGGGAGAGGGATTAATTTGCGTTAATCTCAGTAGGACTGAATTTGACGATGAAGAAAATTACATTCACAAATAAATAAATAAACATTCCCTATGAGAAATTGGGTGGTATATAGGATTTGAAGGCAATGGTGGGGTAAAAAGGAAGGAATCAATGGTCTAATCATAAGGGAAATTGTAATAGTCCTATATTTAGCACACATTGTAGACGGGATGTTACATTGTTCATGTCCTAAATATAGGACTATTACATTTTCCCTTCTGATTAGACATACGTTATACATTTAGTCTTAGGGACCCCACTATACCATAGTAACAGAAAGAGTACTCCCAGGGCCACTGCTATGCTACAAAATGGCACTGTTCAGATTCTTGATGTTAGAATGAATGTCGGTGCATGCACTTAATTTAATTAACAAAGGGAAGTGGGAATGTTCTTCATTTTACTTGTTTATGAAAATTCAAGTGCTCAAGGACTAATACCTGGTGTGCAGGTTGCAATTATGATACTATAGAGAAACACTGATCAACTATGTTACTATGTAAATATACTGTTCAGTCCATACACAATGTTGCTCCCTTTTAATATAAAAGCAGTGATACAGCCAAGTCTGTTTTCCTTATGATAAGCTGAGTGAGCGACAGCAACAGGTGTACCTCTTCCTTCATTACAATTGTATGCTCTGCAAATTCAAGTAATATGTGTGATCTAAACTTGTAAACGGCGTATATTTAATTTGTTTCATGCTCTGGCAGCAGTGTATCAGTGCAAGCTGTTGTAAGACCAATTTTTTTAAATGTAGGTGTGTTATGTGTATCAGTAATAATTCATCAGCATGAAAATGCTAAAACATCTTACTATGCAGGTCATCAATGCACCAGATGATGTGATGATACATTCGGAATGCTTATATGGGACAGTTTCCGCGAAAATGTCCGAGTTTTATAACATTATAATCTTATAAAAATACTTCTTGTTTGAATCGCTATATCTTCCGAACGCTAAACGCTATCAACTTCCTATTTTCGAAAGTTCATATTACACCATTTTTCTATGATAAATTACATTTTGGAGTCTTGCACTTGCTCCATGCCAGTATTGCAACGTTCGATACCCGACCAGGTTCAAACCCGCCATAACTTTAGGTAGGAGTAATCAAATCGCTTCAAATTCGGTTTGTAGGTATAGAGGTCCTATACTTATCGATTTGTTCTGTTCGTTAATTTTTATGCCATCCGTTACGGAGATACAGTTGAACAAACTACGTCCACTTTATCCCGCTCGATTCCTGCCAATGATTTTGGCAAATCGCGTCCCGCTCAATGTATGGGGAGGCGGTTGTTATATCATAGGCGCGAAACGAGCGGGAAAAAGTGCACGTAGTTTGTTCAACTGTATCTCCGTAACGGATGGCATAAAAATTAGCGAACAGTACAAATCGATAGGTATAGGACCTCTGTACCTACAAACCAAATTTGAAGCGATTTGATTACTCCTACCCAAAGTTATGACGGGTTTGAACCCGGTCGGGTATCGAACGTTGCAATACTGGCATGGAGCAAGTGCAAGACTCCAAAATGTAATTTATCATAGCGAAATGGTGTAGTATGAACTTTTGAAAATAGAAATTCGATACCGTTTAGCGTTCGGAAGATATAGCGACTCAAACAAGAAGCATTTTTATAAGATTATAATGTTATAAAACTCGGACATTTTCGCGGAAACTGTCCCATATGTGCATACTGAACACACCAACATGCAGGGTACTGTCTTCACATGTGCATATAAGGGACATGCAGATACAGACATCAAATCGTATGCATATTACATTGAAGACATCTGTGCTTGTATCAAAAGTACCCTCAGCTGTGTAATGGTGTAGGGTGTAAAAATAGGCTTGCACATAGATCTCAGGGTGCGGGAACGCTTTTTGTGTTGAAGACTAAGAAAAAATGGCGGCCAGGAGGCCTTTTACAGACTAAAGCAGCACCTATAGTTTATGCGTGTACAGTGTAACAGCAGTAGTTGGTATGTGGACGCTGGGAATTTTAATTGAATGATAAATATTTTAGATCTCCTTTGAACGGATGTTTTTCCATACGGAATACGTGTTCAGTTGTTTTATCATTGGGAATGCAAGCTAAGTTTGTAGTGTTAATATCAGTGTAACTTGTATTTAGGTGGGCCCAAAAAAACAACAGCAAATTAAGCCAACTTCTATACGTATTCCTAATAATAATTGGCCCTCCGGAACCCCCACCCCCTCCTCCTTTCCAGCGCGGCACTGTTTCGTGTCCATGCGCTGGTATGCGTACAAGAGATGAAAATTTAATGACCATCGATTTGGTTATATAGGATTTGAAGGCACCTAGTGGTGTTTGTATGTCTTGTACTGCGATCTAATGTGAATTAACCAGCCAAATTGATGGTCATTAAATTTTTCAGAATGTGTTTATTTACAATGTACATGCATATAACTCAACAATGCATATTGTCCACTACTCCAATATACTATGTACAAGATATAAAAACATTCTCTCTGAGGGATTTGAAAGCAACGGTAGTGTAAAAGGGAAGGGAACAAGGGATGGGAGATACGATAAACACAATATTCCTGTATACATGTATTTAGGAAAATATTAAATGTAATCAGACATGAGTGCCGTTCTAAATATCGAAATATTGTATTTATCATATCTCCAATCTCTTGTTCCCTTCCTTTTTACACCAATACCACTAACTTTCTCAGAGAGAATGTTTTTTTTTACGTTGTACATAATAAAAATTAATATATTGGAGCAATGGACAACATTGTAGAGCTGTTATAATTTACAAGTAAATAAAAACATTCTCTATGAGAACATTAATTGGGGGTATGATTTGAAGGCAATTGCTAGTTGTGTAAAAAGGAGATATAGACACCACCGCAGTGAGGTGTGCACTGATATAGACACCACCCCAGTGAGGTGTGCACTTATATAGACACCACCCCAGTGAGGTGTGCACTAATATAGACACCACCCCAGTGAGGTGTGCACTGATATAGACACCACTCCAGTGAGGTGTGCACTGATATAGACATCATCCCAGTTGAGGTGTGCACTGATATAGACACGTAACGTTCCACCCTAGTGAGGTTTGCACTGATAGACACCACCCCAGTGAGGTGTGCACTGATATAGACACCACCCCAGTGAGGTGTGCACTGATATAGACACCACCCCAGTGATCATGAGGTGTGCACTTATATAGACATCACCCAAGTGAGGTTTGCACTGATATAGACACCACCCCAGTGAGGTGTGCACTAATATAGACACCACCTCAGTGAGGTGTGCACTGATATAGACATCACCCCAGTGAGGTGTGCACTGATATAGACATCATCCCAGTTGAGGTGTGCACTGATATAGACACCACCCAAGTGAGGTGTGCACTGATATAGACACCACCCCTGTGAGGTGTGCACTGATATAGACACCACCCCAGTGAGGTGTGCACTGATATAGACACCACCCCAGTGAGGTGTGCACTGATATAGACACCACCCCAGTGAGGTGTGCACTGATATAGACACCACCCCAGTGAGGTGTGCACTGATATAGACACCACCCCAGTGAGGTGTGCACTGATATAGACACCACCCCAGTGAGGTGTGCACTGATATAGACACCACCCCAGTGAGGTATGCACTGATATAGACACCACCCCAGTGAGGTGTGCACTGATATAGACACCACCCCAGTGAGGTGTGCACTGATATAGACACCACCCCAGTGAGGTGTGCACTGATATAGACACCACCCCAGTGAGGTGTGCACTGATATAGACACCACCCCAGTGAGGTGTGCACTGATATAGACACCACCCCAGTGAGGTGTGCACTGATATAGACACCACCCCAGTGAGGTGTGCACTGATATAGACACCACCCCAGTGAGGTATGCACTGATATAGACACCACCCCAGTGAGGTGTGCACTGATATAGACATAATTGCATGCGCACGCACAGCTTTTTAATTTTATTATAATCATCTAACAATTGTACATCTTATTTTTAAAAAGACAATGTAATAAAATTGTTTGAAGCTAACTTTGTCTTTGTACATTGCTCCTATTCCTGATGAAGGGAAGGAATAGAAGAAAAAATGGTGGAGATTTAGTGCCTGCAACGTGTCTCTCACCATAAATGGCACTTGTCGTAACGTGTGACTGGTTACCACGCGTTATATGATACCCTTGCTAGCGATGCTCCCGATGCCTACAAGGTAAGTCAATAGGAACACACACAACGTGGATTGCACGAACGATAGAATATGAATATGAATGTCGAGTGACCGTCACGTGCCGTTACATAATAAGTGTAACCTACTACACTCCTCCCCCCTTGTCAAAACTACTCCTGGATGTTTGTTTTTACAGCCTGTTAGGAGGGTGAGAGGTGCGGGCTTGACCTTCTGAGGTTACTGTGACTGCCAACTTCCTGTTGTGCTTGTGCCTGAGGAATTGTGGTTGATGCATTGGTGTTGAGTTCAGGTTCAGGTTCAGGTTCCTCTTGTTCTGGGTCAGGTGACTGCCTTTTCCTTATGTGGTCTATATGTCGACGCAGAATACGGCCATCTTGCAGCTTGACTTTGTATGTCACTGGACCATTCACTTCAATCACCACTCCTGAATCCCATTCCTTGCTTGAACTAGTGTCCTTGATGAACACTTTGTCACCAAACTCCAACACTCTGGCCTTGGCATGCAGGTCGTGAGAGCTTTTCTGCTTTTCCTGGTGGTGGTGCACTTTGGCTCCCATCACTGGTTGCATCAAATCCAGGTGAGACCTTAGACGTCTACCAAACATGAGCTCAGCTGGTGAAGTCTCAATAACTGATTGAGGTGTCACTCTGTATAAAAACAGAAACCTTGAGAGTACCTTCTTTTAGTTTTCTCAGACCAGCCTTGAAAGTCTGAACTGCTCTCTCTGCCAATCCATTTGATGCAGGGTGATATGGCGATGTCTTTATGTGTCTAACACCATTCCGTTTCATGAACTCCTCAAACTCGTCACTTGTGAATGTAGATCCGTTATCAGTCACTAGTATTTCAGGTAGACCCAAATAACAGAATGATTGTCTCAGCTTTTCAATTGTGGTAGATGATGACGTTGGGGTATACCTCCATCCACTTTGAGTGAGCATCAATCAGGATAAGGAACATTTTGCCTTCTAGTGGACCTGCATAATCAGCATGTACACGTGTCCAAGGACGTTGAGGCCATTCCCACACATGTAATGGTGCTGATTGGGGCATGTTACATAACGCTTGACATGTAGAACAGTTCTGCACTTCTTTCTCTATGTCTTTGTCCATTCCAGGCCACCAGACGTACTGGCGAGCCAGGTTCCTCATCCTGGAAATGCCTGGATGAGAGTCATGCAGTTCGATTAGGACTTTGTTTCTTAGCTTGACAGGAACAATGACTCTAGTTCCCCAAAGAATACATCCCTCCTGCAAACTCAGTTCATCCTTCTGTCTTGAGAATGGTGCTATCTCCTTTGAATCTTCTCCTTGTGGCCACCCTTCCATGACAAACTTTTTACTCTAGACATCAGAGGATCTCAGTCTGTCTGCGTTTTTATTTGCTTTGCTGAGACCGGTGTACTGTCTAAGTGCTCCAGTAATGCCACAACTTCCACTGGTACAGGTATGTCTGTATTCGAAGGTTCTGCCAACGGTAAGCGGCTAAGAGCATCTACATTTCCCTGTTTGTTTCCTGGTTTGTACTTTATGCTGTACTGGTAGCCTCCAAGTATGACTGCCCATCTTTGGAGTCTGGCAGAAGCCATAGGAGATACAGCCTTGTTTTCACTTAGTATGTACTGAAGAGGTTTGTGGTCTGACTGAATGACAAACTGATGACCGTACAGAAATGAGTGGAATCGCTTCACTCCGAAAATGATAGCAAGCGCTTCTCTATCCAGTTATGAGTACTGACGTTCTGCTGTAGCCAATGACCTGGATGCAAATGCAATTGGTCTTTCTTCTCCATCTTCTAAGATGTGCGAGAGTACTGCTCCAATGCCGTACGGAGATGCATCACATGATAACACAAGTGGTAGTGTTTGGTCAAAATGTGCTAACAGCTTAGGGGACTTGAGCATGTCTTTGACTCTATCATATGCTGCCCTTTGTTCAGTACCCCATTTCCACGGTACACCTTTCCTAAGAAGTATGTGCATAGGAGCCAGGACAGTAGACAAATCTGGTAGAAACTTTGCATAATAGTTCACGAGTCCCAAGAAAGATCTCAGTTCTGGAAGGTTCTTTGGTTCTGGTGCCTTGGTGATTGCTTTCACCTTGTTTTCTGACGGTTTCAAGCCCTCCTTAGTTATCTTGTATCCAAAGTACTCGACTTCTGGCATTGCAAACATGCATTTGTCCTTCCTCAGTCTCATGCCTGCTGACTCCAGTATTTGTAAGACTTGATCCAGATTGTGAAGATGTTCCTGCTGTGATTTTCCTGTTATAAGGATATCATCTATGTACACGCAAACATGTGGTAACCCCTGAAGTAACTCTTCCATTATTCTTTGAAAAATTGCTGGAGCGGATGCCACACCAAATGGTAACCTGTTTATTGTCACACAAGGCCTTGATTCCTCTGATAACTCCAGCTGCTGGTAGGCATGTGATAAATCTAGCTTGGTGAAAACTACTCCTCCAGCCAATTTTGCAAGTAGATCTTCCACCAGTGGTAGTGGATAAATCTCCGTCTTTGACACTTTGTTCACAGTTAATTTGTAGTCGCCGCAAAATCGCACTTTTCCATCTGGTTTCACTATGGGTACAATAGGTGCTGCCCATTCTGAGAACTGTACTGGTGTTATCACTCCATCTTCCAAAAGTCTCTCCAGTTCTAATTCCACTTTCTTCTTTAGCACATGAGGTACCTGTCTGGCTTTCCAAAATTGTGGCTTCACCTGCGAGTCCACATATAACTTTGCCTGTACTCCACATATCTTCCCTAGTTCCTCCTTGAAGAGAGCTTTGTGTTGATCCAGCACACTCTGAATGGTTTGCTGTTCACCTAGAGAGAAAATGTCTTTCCAGTTCAGTGTTAACTCGGCTAGCCAATCTCTACCCATCAGGCTTGGACCATTTCCACCTACTATGTGAAGTGGTAGCTGTTTTGTTTGCTCCTTGTACTTGACTGTGACAGTGGCTTTTCCTAGTACCGCTATATGTTCCCCAGTATATGTCCTCAATTTTGTATTGGATGGTTCCATTGCTATGGTGCCTCCAGTTTGCAGCAGCCTTTTATAGACAGTTTCACTGATCAATGACACAGCCGCTCCTGTATCAATGTCCATAGATAACTCCTTCCCATTGATTTTGACGGTGGTCTTCAATGTTCCTACACTTTCGTTCCCAACAGGATACACTGAATACTCCTTTGACACCGTGAGGCAGTCCTGTTCTGTTACAGATTTCTTCTTACGTGAGTTTTCCTTGTAAGTTCTTGCTGCTTGGGGATCTCCTTTCTCACTTGACCTGGCTGTCTTCTGTTTACTTCTGCAGACCCTATCAATATGCCCTATCTTCAGTTCCACATTCCCGACATACTGCATTCTTGTATCTGCAATCAGCAAAAGGATGACTATTCCCACATCGATAGCATGCTGCTTTCTTACTTCCGCCTTGTTTGTATGCAGTTGCATAAGGGCGCAGTTGACTGCCTGTAACTTTGTTTACCTGAGGTTCGTTAGTAGTTCCACGTATCACCTTAGCGTCTTTTGCTGCCAGTTCCATAGCTGATGCGATTTCCAAAGCACGTTTCAGTGTCAGTTTGCTCTCCGACAGTAGGTGATGTTGAATCTGAATGTCTTCGATTCCTGAAACCAGGCGGTCCCGCAACATGTCCTCCAGCATGTCTCCAAACTCACAGTGTTCGGCTAGTTTCCTTAACTCAGCTACGAACGAAGCGATAGATTCACCGCCTTGCCGTGCTCGAGAATTAAATTTGAACCGTTGAGCTATCACAGACGGACGCGGACTTTGATGAGCTTTGACTTTTTCGACCAACTGTTCAATATTGAAATCTGTTACTTTATCTGGCGCGACCAAACTGCGAATGAGACTATATGTCCTCGCTCCACACACGCTCAAGAGGATTGCCCTCCTTTTTGAGGCGTCTTTGACATCGTTCGCTGTGAAATAGTGTTCTAAACGTTCAGTGTACACTGACCACTCTTCTTGATCCGCGTTGTATTCTCCCAGCGTTCCGTGTTTCGCCATGACTGTTCAGATCCTGTGTGATTGTCTGTCACAAGAAGTGTCCAAATTACCCTCGTCGCCAATATGTCGTAACGTGTGACCGGTTACCACGCGTTATATGATACCCTTGCTAGCGATGCTCCCGATGCCTACAAGGTAAGTCAATAGGAACACACACAACGTGGATTGCACGAACGATAGAATATGAATATGAATGTCGAGTGACCGTCTCGTGCCGTTACATAATAAGTGTAACCTACTACAGCACTGTTCAACAAAGCGCATGTGGAATATGCAAATCTGTTGTGTCTTTGTGATGGATTATATGTGAGTGGGAAAGTAAAGGCAACACTTAAAAAACATTTAAAATACTCACTCGAAAACCACACCGACAGAGCCAACCCTACATAGGATTGAATACCGAGGGGCCCTGATATTTTTTTGCGAATCTAAGAAGTAAGAGTTGTAAAGTGGCTCATGTTGTATGTATCGACCTCTTACCATCAACCTTAGCCCTTAATACCTCATATTGACACCTTCACTACACCTCATAGGAAAAACCTCACCAACACATCCCAGTGACACCATCACCAACACCCCATAGTGACACACAATTACAGGTTTTTTCAACAACCAGGCAAACAAGGAAGGAGAGGGGGAGGGAGTGAAGGGAAGAGGAAAATTGCCATTGCCCTGCTCAGTGTAGGCACACTATCTAATGTCTTTATTTTCAAAAGACCACAGATGGAACAGTAAAGGTAATGGCATAATGACTGTGGTGCCTGTGCACACTACAGAAGGTGTCCCCCTGGGAGTACAGATCAAGGAGTCATGCCTACTGGGAAAACAACAGTTACAGCTTAAATGTACAAAGCAAGATGGCTATTTTAGTAATTCATATTTGCCTGACCAACTGGAGTGCTATTGATGTGTCTAAACATTAAAATGCACTTAGGATAATGTAAGTTGTGTAGTTTACACCAAACACTGCATTACAATTTCACACCACATACACACGGTCAATGTGGCTTCTTATGGTGAAGAGAGAGGTAGATAAACACCACCTGCTAAAACTGTTACCTATGGCAGGCACAGGTGTCTGTATCAGTGCACTGGGGTGGTGTCTATATCAGTGCACACCTCACTAGGGTGGTGTCTATATCAGTGCACACCTCACTGGGGTGGTGTCTGTATCAGTGTACACCTCACTGGGGTGGTGTCTATATCAGTGCACACCTCACTGGGGTGGTGTCTATATCAGTGCACACCTCACTGGGGTGGTGTCTATACCAGGGCACACCTCACTGGGGTGGTGTCTATATCAGTACACACCTCACTACTGGGGTGGTGTTTATATCAGTACACATCTCACTGGGGTGGTGTCTATATCAGTGCACACCTCACTGGGGTGGTGTCTATATCAGTGCACACCTCACAGGGGTGGCGTCTATATCAGTGCACACCTCACAGGGGTGATGTCTATATCAGTGCACACCTCACTGGGGTGGTGTCTATATCAGTGCTGCAAGGCATTAGAGAAGTCATCTGAATAATGGCATTCTTTAGCACGGTTGTGCATGAGACTGAGAAACTCACTTTTCAGTAACCAAACATGTACTTGAGTCAATTCTAAGGTTAGTGGTGCAAGTGCAGCTCTTGCATATGACCCAAATCATGAGTGGTGGCATGTCAGTGTATTGATGATAAAAAGGGGTTTAAGACACCCTTAACCAAAGTTACATGTATTTTTTATAAACATAACAATATTTCGACACATTTGTAAACATGCATATACTATTTGCCTTGCATGGACCAGAATTCTAGTAAAGCATCTTGGTACCAACCTGTATCTTTTCTTTATCAGGCTATGTACAGGAGAAGTGGAACACTTCTGCGTAGTACAAAAGTATGCTTCTTTTGTTTGGCATAGAATTGAAACGTTTTGTAAAATAGTATCTTGTACTTTAGAAAAGCCCTGCAGCTATCAAATTGTTCAGATTATAGAAATACTACTGCTCAACACAAGCCGATTATTATTAGGTACCTGATGCAAGTGAAATTGTGAAATGAATCAGTTGTGTGCAAAAATGTGCACCACGTTGCTCAACTAGTAACAGATACAAGACCTGACATGTGTACCAAATTTGGGCACTCCTTCAAAAGGATTTAGGTTTTGTACACATGCGCAAAGCCAATGCCAAATTTCAACAATGCTTAGTGTTATGTAAGATGGTCATAGCTTGGGGTACTATATTATAATGTTATGATGGTCTGGCAACCAAGATGAACAAAGCGGTTCCCTAGAATGTTCACACTCCAATGAGAATCAATGGATTGTGTGATGATGTGCTTGATGTGAATTTTACTTGCAACGAACTACAATACTGAATTGAAACCAGCCCAACATAGCTAATTCGTACCCTCCCACTCCCCCTCCACACGTTCTTTAAACCAGACTCTGTTCCTTCTACCTGTACCCCTTGGCACTGTCCCTTCTACCTGTACCCTTGGCACTTACGTCATACAACTAAGTACGTCTGGCTTGCGCGCCTCTGGAGCTACTTTGAGTTGCAAAAGGAATTTTTCGCTCGCGCTTCTCAGATGGCAAGGCCATAAATTTTATTGATTTCGCTGTGCACATCATTGCACAATATGTAATCATAGATGGAGGAAGCATTTGGAATTTAATTATACTGTAACCGAGATGGCACCACTGAACATTCCGGCGGACCCCGGCAGTACAGAACGACTTTGGTTAACTTCGAAGCCAACATAATGGCATCCAGTCTGTGTTCGAGGGGCTCGCGGCTGATAAATTTTCAATCAGTGTGCTATTTTATGCATGCATAATTACTAGTATTTATGCTTTACTTAGCCAAACTCTTTGTACATGTAGCGTACGATACTAGCATCACGTTTCGCATTCGGCCAATCCCACGGGGGACGTAATAAAAAGGGGGGACACCAGTTTGCACGCATTCCTGAAATATAATCGGACCCCCTACTTAAATTACTATAATGAGGCTACGACCCTGGGTTACCGTCGCTCGTACGGTATACGTAGGGATGATGGTTCAGATGATACTTGTTCTATCTGTACTAGGGAGCTCTATGCTTGGTATTTCCGATCGGGTCAACCTCTCCGCTACCATCCCGCCTGGTCGCTATACTCTACAGGACTACCTATGCAGCGGACTGCTCAAGTCCAATATGGCTATTGAGTTGGACGATGGGGAGCATCGGATATCTCCTGGACCGTTATGCCACATCTTCAATGAAAGCAACATTACGATAACTGGATCATCCACAACAACCACTATTGTACGTTGCGAAGGTGAGGGGAGAGGGTTTGCGTTCATCTCAGTACTGAATTTGACGATAAAGAATATTACATTCATAAATTGCGGACAACAATTACATTCCCCCGAAAATGTTCTCTTTACGGACTGTTTATTTCAGAATAATTCAAATGTAGCGATATCTTTAATATCAAGTGTGAATACAAATATCGCAAACTGTATATTTGAAGGCAATAGTGCTACTGATGGTTATGGTGGCGGTGCTGTGTGGTTGAGTGGTTCGATCGTCAATGTTAGCATCACAAACTGCACATTCCAGAACAACAACGCCTCCAATGGTGGTGCTGTGGCTGTTAATGGATCCACTGTCGATGTTAGCATAACAAATTGCACATTTCAGCACAACAGTGCTACTTATGGTGGTGCTGTGTGGTTAGATGGATCAACACTCAATGTTCATATACTAGACTGCACATTTCAAAACAACGGCAATGCAAGTAAGGGTGGTGCTGTGTGGTTGAGTGGATCGACTGGTAATGTTAGCATCACAAACTGTACATTTCTAAACAACGAAGCGTATGTTAATGGTGGTGGTATGTGGTTCTATGTATCAACAAATTATTACTATTATAACATCACAAAAGACGCATTTCAGATCAAAACTGCTATTGATATTAACATCACAGGATGCACATTTCTTAACAACAGTGCCATTGATGGAATTGGTGGGGCTATGTGGTTCGACCAATCAACTTACAGTATTAGCATCAAATACTGCACATTTCAGGACAACAGTGCTACTTTTGGTGGAGTTGTGGGGTTAGTTAACACAACTGGAAATATTAACATCATGGGATGCACATTTCTGAACAACAGTGCCACTAATGGAAGTGGTGGTGCTGTGTGGTTGAATCAATCAACTGTCAATATTAGCATCACATACAGCACATTTCAGAACAATGTTGTTACTGGTGGTAGTGGTGGTGCTGTGAGATTGGGTGGATTAGTTGTCAATGTTACCATCACAAATTGCATATTTGAGGACAACAATGCTATAAATGCAGGTGCTGTGTTGTTCCATGAGTCAGCTGGCAATGTTAGCATCACAAACTGCGCATTTCAGAACAACACTGCTGGTACTGTTGGTGCTGTGTGGTTATATCAGTCAAGTGGCAATATTAGCTTCACTAACTGTATATTTGAGAACAACAATGCTATTTATGGCAGTGGCGGCGCTGTGTTTTTGGATACATCAACTACCTTCTGTAACATTATAAATAGCACATTTCAGAACAATAGTGCTGAATGTGGTATTGGTGGTGCTGTGGGGATCAGTGGATTATCAGGTGGTCTAAGCATCATAAACAGCACATTTCAAATGAATTCCGCTACTAAAGGTGGAGCAATATTTTTTAATAATATTCTCTGCTATAGTATATTCATTCATCGGTCAAAAATTGTCAACAACATTGCACTAGTAGGAGCAGCAGTTTATGTAACTAATCACCAAAACCAATGCTCTGTGTCATTATGTAATTTCATACTTGAGAATGTGGTGGTTTATCATAATTATTATCACATTGCAATCGACACATACAATGAGACAACAGGAGGGGCCATCTACTTCAATGGAGTAAATGTGAGTATAATTGGAAGCACTAACTTGGGGAGTCAGTTCTCATCTAACTATCCCCAAGGAACGATTCAAGGAGAAAATGGTTTCCTACTGTTGGCAGGTAACATCTCGTTCACAGATAACAAAGGGGTGAATGGAGGGGTCATAAGCTTATCTAACAATGTCCCACTCCAGTTTCATGGCAAATGTAATGTACAGTTTTCCAGAAATGTAGCCACCAGATTTGGTGGTGCTGTCTACAACGGTGGAGAAATAACCAATGTACAATTATATAACAATGTGGTTTGGACAGTCAATTGTGTAGTAGGCTTTGTTGGAGATGGTCCCTTCTCTATCACTTTCACTAATAACCATGCAGAGCTTGGTGGTCATGCTGTGTATGCCACACCTATATATAATTGCCTTGGTGCTGACTTGACCAGCTATTTCACCATAACTCCATTACCAGACGACCTCAATGACACCCAAGTACTCTCCTCCCCAGCAAATGTGCAGTTGTGTGGCTGCAATGACCCCAACATGTGCAACATCACAAGTCAGTATGGAGCAAAGCTTACCACATATCCTGGTAGAACAGTTGCAATTTATTGTACCTCAGTGGATTATGGAAGTAACATATCCCCAAGTGTGGTCTACACACAAATAGACACAAGTGGTACTGTCTCTCCTAACATTGCCCTTGGACCCTTGCAGAGTGTGCAGTGGATAGGGTCAACGTGTACAAGTATGGAATATCAAATCTATGGACCAGAAATGGCATCACTGAGACTGCTTCTGTCCAATTATCCAGGATACCCTCCAACAGTGATTGAGGTCCAGCTGTTACCATGTGAGCCAGGGTTCACACTGATGTCTGATCCATCTACAGGCCTAATGAAGTGTGACTGTTCTCTGTTCCTCACATCACACGGAGTGCTCTGTGATGCATCAGATGGCACAGTGACCAGACAAGGAACTAACTGAATTGGTATGTACAATAACACCCTTCCAGCACTGGCTTCTACCTGTCCTTTGGACTACTGCAATAATGACATAACTAAGCTATCTCTAGCAAGGCCTGGGGACTTGTGCAATGGAGGGCGTACTGGCATTCTCTGTGGTCATTGTTTTGGTAACCAGAGTGTGATCTTTGGTTCTTCCAAGTGCCAGGTGTGCTCAGATATGTGGCTGATCACACTTGTGATGTTTGCAGTGCTGGGTGCCTTACTGGTGGCAGCACTGTTCTTCCTCAACCTCACTGTAACACAAGGCACACTCTATGGGCTCATCTTCTATGCCAACATTGTTCAAGTCAATACTTCAATATTCTTCAGCCAGTCCATTTTAAAGCCTTTGCAAGTGATTCTGTCATTTGTGAATCTTGACCTTGGTATCCTTCTGTGCTTCTATGATGGTATGGATGATGCTGACAAGGCTGGCCTTCAGTTTGTGTTCCCAGCCTACCTCCTCATCCTCACCATGACAGTCATTGTGCTCTGCCACTACTGTCTTCAGAGATCTCCAGCCACCTTCTCTAGTTCCTGTCTTTTTAGATTTCCCATCATAATAGGAGAAAGAGCAGTTGGTGTCCTATCTACTCTCATCTACTTGTCATATTCCAAATTGCTGAGAACAGTCATTGATGTTCTCACATATTCCACAGTTCACCTACCCAGTGGGGACATTAATGTGTGGTTTTATGATGGGAATTTGGAGTACCTTCATGGAAAACATATTGCATTGTTTGTGGTTGCCATGGTGACATGCACCCTGTTCCTCTTCCCCTACACCTTTGCCATCACTTTCATTCCAATCATTGAACAGTACAGCGAACACAACAGACTGTTCAACTATCTCCACAAAAAGGCCAACCAGATCAAACCAATGAATGATGCCCACTATGCCCCCTATAAGGGGGAGTGGCGATGGTGGCTGGGAGCAAGGCTTTGGCTTCTAGTTGTGATGAATGGCTTAAATCCAGTGTATTGTTCTAACCAGCCATCCTTGCTTCTGTCTATCCAGGCTACTGTGGTGATCTTGTTCACCGTAGTACAGGGTAAATTTGAGCCATTTGGACAGTCACTTCAAATGACAGATAAATACAACAGACACACTTACTGCTGCAATCAGTTGTACAATTGTCTTGACTTGTTTTACCTTCTCAACTATGCTGTACTAGCTCTGTCAATGTCTTACATTCTAGACCATGGTTCAGACAAAACTCAAATCATTGTCTGTGTTGGAGTTTTGGTGGGCCTCTTTGTAGTGGTGCTGATGGTGACTGTCTTGTACCATCTCATGGTGGCCATCCTCAAGGCTTGCAAGATGTATGACATGGCCAAGCAGAAGATAAACAGATGTTTTAAAAGGGAATATGAATTAATGGTATCTATTGATCCAAATGACAATGTTGTTAACACCAGTGCTGATGATAGTCTGAGAGAACCACTGATAGAAGATTAAAGTCCAAGTCACATGACCAGTGAGAGATATGATTTCTAATTAAGATTATGAGAAAATATTACAATAAAATATAACTGGGTGAGAAGTATTCTCCATTTTAATTTCATATACAAATCTCTTTATGTAGGATGTTTTATAAGATCGGTTAACATACATGATCATACGCAATTGGCATGAACCTTATATTACATCTAAGCTAGCCCATCAATATTGAGGCATTTCCCCCTCTCGAGAGCAATAGAAAGTTGCTGCATTCTGATATGACATAGCCCAACAGAAAGGACATATGAATTGATGGTATCTATTGATCCTAGTGAACTCACCAACAATGGCATTAACACCCCTGCTGATGATGGTCTGAGAGAACCACTGACAGAAGATTTAAGTACATTGTACATGGCTGTTGAGAAATAGTGTTATGTATATGTATATGTATATTGCCCTGAACTGGAAAATTGCATGTGTGAGTTATTGTAGATTAGTGGATATGTTGTGATACTAAACTACTTGTGGGGATGGGGTGCACAACTTGTATTTTTGGTCTTTTACAATAATTTTTTTGTTACACTAGATAATAACATAATAATAATGGCCATCATGCTGTTACCTGCAAAAGGGGTGGTGATGTGGTTTCCCGCCACAACAAACTGCGTGATGTCCTTGCAGAGTCCTGCCGGCGAGCTCATCTGGGTGTCCAGGTGGAAATGGGTAATAATCTCACCAATCACAGCCACACCCATCCAGCTGACCTTTTAGTTCCAAACTGGGTCTTGGGCAAGCCAGCAGCTTTTGACTTGTCTGTCACATCTCCGCTTAATCCTACAACTCTTTTGGAAGCGAGTGTGACAACAGGTGTAGCTGCACTGACCACTGAGCTGAGAAAGCACTCCTCCAATGACATCAAATGTAAGGAACTTGATTAGGTCTGTGTACCATTGGTGGGGGAGTCGGATGGAGCCTGGGGAAAAGAGGCTTTGGAGTCCATCTCTCAGTTAGCTTCTCGACTAGCCACTTGCTCGTCCAAGGCAAAGTCAGTGGTTCTTACCGAACTCTACAGGCGGCTGAACCTTCACCTGGTACGAGCTAATGCAATTGCCATCCTTTCCCGTAGCATCAGTCAAAGTGATGTAGGGTAGATATATAGTTAGCATTTTGTGTACATTGTGTGTAGTCTAGTTGTATATGTTTATATATCAGTGTATTTGTGCAACACAAAAATAATAATAATAATAATAATAATAATAATAATAACAATAATTTCATTACATAACACAAAAAATAATAATAATAGTGTGCCCTATGCCCAAACAGCACATTAGATCCCCTTGGTCACCATGCCACAACATGCAAAAAAGGAGGAGACGTGGTCATCCGTCACAACCATCTGCGCAATGTGTTGGTGGAGACTTGCCGTAGAGCCCACTTGAGTGTGAAGGTGGAGATGGGTAGCAACCTTACTTCAGACCATGACCACTCACGCCCCGCAGACATTTTGCTACCCAATTGGGCCCTTGGTAAACCAGCTGCCTTTGATATCTCAGTGACATCACCGCTAAATCCTAACGTTTTATCAGTAGCGGGATTGTCAGCTGGGGCAGCTGCGTTGTCCACTGAAGAGCGCAAACACATGGAAAATGACCCCAAATGCAATGCCTTGGGGTGGTGTTGTATACCTCTGGTTGCAGAGTCGTATGGTGCTTGGGGAAAAGAAGCCATAGATTCATTTAAAATGCTTGCCTCCTGTCTTGCCATAACATCGGGCAAAACAAAATCAGCTGTGCTGTCTGAGCTGTACAGTAGGCTCAACCTGCATTTGGTGAGAGCGAATGCAACAGCGATCCTCTCCAGGTGGCTCCCATCTTAAAGTTTAATTAACTGTAGTGTGATTTAAGTGTTGTGTTTATTACATATTCTGTCACATAAAAAATTATTATTATTATTATTATTATTTTTATTACTAAAAGTCATTTTTATTATTGGACATGCACAAATACACTGATATATAAACATATACAACTAGACTAAACACAATGTACACAAAATGCTAACTATATATCTACCCTACATCACTTTGACTGATGCTACGGGAAAGGATAGCAATGGCATTAGCTCGTACCAGGTGAAGGTTCAGCCGCCCGTAGAGTTCGGTAAGAACCACAGACTTTGTCTTGGACGAGCAAGTGGCTAGTCGAGAGGCTAGCTGAGAGATGGACTCCAAAGCCTCTTTTCCCCAGGCTCCATACGACTCCACCACCAATGGTACACAGACCCAATCAAGTTCCTTACATTTGGTGTCATTGGAGGAGTGCTTTCTCAGCTCAGTGGTCAGTGCAGCTACTCCTGTTGTCACACTCGCTTCCAAAAGAGTTGTAGGATTAAGCGGAGATGTGACAGACAGGTCAAAAGCTGCTGCCTTGCCCAAGACCCAGTTTGGAACTAAAAGGTCAGCTGGACGGGTGTGGCTGTGATTGGTGAGATTATTACCCATTTCCACCTGGACACCCAGATGAGCTCGCCGGCAGGACTCTGCAAGGACATCACGCAGTTTGTTGTGGCGGGAAACCACATCACCACCCCTTTTGCAGGTAACAGCATGATGGCCAAGTGGGTCCAAGGCAATCTCAGGGCACAGTGGGCAGCATGAACCATAAGAAAGGTCCAGGCCAAGCCACCACTTGATGGCAACCTGAAATTGGGAAGGGTCAAGATGGAGTCCAAGACCTTCTGACGGAGTAACAGACAGCCATGAACCTGCATGAGGGGAGGAAACAGACAGCAAGCGAGCCTTGTCAGCAATGGAGGACATGTCAAGTAGAACCTTGAAGAGGTGGTCATCCAGCTTGGAGGAAAGGCTCTTTTGGGTGACTGAAGTCAACAGAAGTGCCTCTAAGTTAATAGCCTCTGATGGTGGTAGAAACGAATTAAACATACGAGTTGCTGAGGCAAGGTGGTGCTGAGACTGTATATATATATAATAATAATAATAATAATAATAATAATAATAATAATAATAATAATAATAATAATAATATTTCTCAATGCATTGTACAGATAATGCACTGTAAGAGGCAAGTAATGGCATGAGTAAATGCACTTATATACTTCCTATTTAAATGGATACAGTTTACAAAAGGGAGATAGATCTACAGTTTGGAGGTGAGACATGAAGGTGATGATATTCTTTGCAGATACAACATGTTGTGGCAAAGAATTCCAAATAGGAACAACCCTAGATGTAAAAAAGTATAGCCGAAAATCGTGACGAGGTATGGTGATCGACTGGAGCCTGTATGAATTTCCTCGAGTGGAATGAACGTTTGAACTGACCGTAAACATCTCAGCTGCATCAATATCCAAAAGCTTATTCACAATTTTGTAACACATTGTAAGGTCAAAATAAACACGACGATATCTAACGATGACAAATTAAGATTTGCGGCTAACCTGGACGCATAATCCATATGAGGAAGCCTTGCACGTTTACAAATTTCTCGTGTGAAGTAACGCTGAACTCCTTCTATATGCTCAATATCTTTAAACAGCCAAGGATTCCAGACTGGAGTGTTGAATTCTAAAAGTGACCTGACGTAGGTTTTAAATACACGTAATAGAATGCTGACATCACTAGTATGGAGTCCTTTTAGAAGTAGAGAACATCTAGAATACGCTTTGGCCGCTATGGATGAGCAATGAATTCCAGGTTTAAAATCTGATGAAACATAAACACCAAGATCACGAAGATGAGATACTTGCTCTAAGGTTACCCCACATAATGAGTATGATGTATCAGATATTTGCTTTCCAAAGGAGATGACATTGCATTTTTGCAAAGCAATGCTGAGCTGCCAATTAGATGCCCAATCACAAAATGCAGATAATGAGCTTACAAAGGGAGATGTATCCCCAGTAGAATGATGAAAATAAATTTTAGTATCATCAGCGAGCTTTAACAGGTGATGACAAACAATCCGGTAGATCGTTTATGTATAAGAGAAAAAGAAGCGGACCTAAGACAGAACCCTGAGGAACGTCACTAATGACAGGTAGTGGGGTCGACAATTTTGAACCTATGTAGACACGTTGATATCGATTACTAAGAAATGACTTTATCCAAGCAAGCAGATGAGAATGGAAACTGTAAGATTCTAACTTTAGTAGAAGCTTTTGATGCGAGACGGAATCAAATGCTTTAGCAAAATCTATATAAACTACATCAACCTGCATCTTAGCATCGGATAGCAATGATATTTCATTTAGCGTTACCAAAAGTTGGGTACAAGTAGACCTTTTGGGTAGAAAAGCATGCTGATCTTTTGATAACAGACCATTAACCCTGAGGAAATGAACCATTGATTCAGAAATAATAGATTCCATCACTTTGCAACATATACTGGTCATAGAAACAGGGCAATAGTTACTAGGAAGTTGACGAGCACCCTTTTTAAAAATTGGACACACATAACCGACTTTCCAAACAGCAGGTAGGATACCGCTTTCAATAGACTTCAGAAAAACTGCAGGAAAACCATCATGAGTTTTAGAGCATTTGTTTGGTAGGTTCCTAAGAGATCTCAACACTTTGTCATAAGTAAAACTGATGATATTTAGAGATTTTGTGCTTTGTATACGAAGAGGAAAATGTTGGTGTTTGCCATTGTCTTTAGTAAAAACAGAAACAAAGTATTTATTGAGAAGTTCACATTTGTCACAATCTTCAATAGCCAAAGTACCATCATCACTCAATAGAGGTGGTATACCCACACTACTATGAAGTTTGGAGTTAGCATAGGCATAAAATCTAGATATGTTCTTGCTTTTAGCAATATCAAGCTCCCTTAATGAGTAATAAGACTTGACTGCTTCATCGTATTGTTTAGCATACTGTCGATATATCAGCTTATTCTTGGGGTACCAGTATTTTTTCTTTAGAAGTAAGGAACGAATGTGCTTCGGAACAGAAGATTTCCTAGGATGAATATGAGAAAGGGGTACAAACTCAGAGACTGAATACTCCAAAACTTGTGATATTTTAGTCCAGAATTCATCTGCATTTAGACTGTTATTGTAAAGTAATAACCAATCAACACCTAATAGATACGAAATAAAAGAAGGATAATCAGTATGTCTAAAGTCTCGAAAACAAGGGCTAGGGTTGGGTTTAGGTATACCAGGACAAAGGATTGAGAAGTCCACTGCGCTATGATCACAGGTACTGGAGAAAGGCTCAACATCTGCTAAGTCATGGATTAAACATGGGTTCGAAGCAAAGACAAGGTCAATACAATTTGCGCCATGTGTAGGACAATCAACAACTTGTGTAAGACCATTCTGAAGCGTGCAGGTTACAAAATTGTTCTGTGCAATTGAACCATGGCTTGAAGGAATCTTCCAGTTAATATGTGGATAATTGAAGTCAACAACATAGAACACACACCCTTTGGTATATGTATTGAAAAGGGAACAAATACAAGCAGTGTGACCAACATCATTTGCCAATGAAGGTGGGTTATAAATACATACACAGCGAATACATGGATATCCACTAACCAAGAGATCAAGAACAATACATTCCAGCGATAAGAATACAGGGTCAAGATCAACAAAAACAGCTTTTAATGAGTTTTTCACAAATATTGCAACACCACCATATCCACCACCTCTATCTTTTCTGAAAATATTATACACATAATTGGGCAGTAAACGAGAATCAGGAAAATCGGAATGCAGCCAAGTTTCAGTAACAAAGATTATATCATATTTGGCAGAATTTAGTAGCATATAAAGAGTAGTTAACTTACTGCATAAAGAACGTGCATTGAATAACTTACAATGAAGAAAGCCAGAACTTGCCTCGTGTCCCTAACAATTACTAGCAGGCTGAGTAGACTCAGTATTGCCTATCCCTGATGTAGCAGTACTACCGGTTATACGTTCTTTTACCGTCCAAGTACCCACATTTCCACGCCTGTCAATAAAGAACTCACGACCAGTTTCATCTTTCTTCTGCCTCAAAACATTATACAGTTCTTTGATTTTCGAACGCTCAACAAAGGAATAAGAACGGCGAATAAATACAGACTTGTACTTGCTAGAATCTCTCGACAATTTAGCTTTTTTGAGTAAAGAGTTACGGACAATCGAGGAAGAAAGTCGGACTTTGAGTAGACGCGGCTTAGATTGGGAAACACCAACAACTGATTGCACTTTACCTAGCCGAAACACGTCCACAGCCTTGACATCATTCACACCAAGAGAGTCAAAAAATGTCCTTGACAGTATCAAAATCTTTGATGGCACTACCCGTTTCAGGAAGCCCGTATAAAATAACGTGGTCTCTGTTATTGATGGCCGAGACAGCGTCTTTTACCGCTTTATCAACATCGATATCAGGAGAGCAGATACGCTGAGCAGGAAGTGAAGAGCCCTTTAGGTCGCTAAATTTCTCTTCCACTCGAGCAACAAACTCATCCAGATTTTTCTCCACACAGCAAAAAAAGTTTGGTGGATTTCACTCAAAATGGCTTACTATATCACTCAGAATCAGGATTTGGAGTGATATAGTTGGCCGTTTCACTAAACTTTTTTTGCTGTGCACTTCCTCTAGTTTAGCAGGCAAACTTCTAAGTCTAGCTTCGCAACATGGACACGTGACACAGACCTTCTTGACAATAGCCAGAATAATAAAACAATACAATAAAACTTATACAAAAAAACTCTTCGTCTTCACTGTCCACCTTCATTGTCCCCAACACCAAAGCTGCATTGCTCCGTTGGACGGCAACTGAGAGTCTCTGGGTGAGGTATGCAAAGGAGTTAGCTTCACCAGACACCTGCGCCTCAACTGATGGCCCAACTCTTTAAGAAACTCAGTTGTCCTTGGTCTAAACAACTGGAGTGAAAAAGTGGCATGAGTCTAGGTGTTTATATTTCTGCATCTTCTTTTCTTCTGCCTGTTGAGCAACTGCTCCAACTTGCTGTGCAGCAATTGCAGAGTAAGATGGTGCAAAATTATCTGGACATGAAAATTATTATTGTTATTATAATAATAATCATTATTATACATCGATATATAGTGCACCTATAGCAGCTAAATGCAATTCTGTGCTAGAGTGACAGTCAGCAACCTAAATTATACACCACAAACATTTGACCGCTATGTCCTTATCTGTGCATGATTCAATGCCCAAGACAAGAGACCTAAACGTGGCCAAGGCCACCAAGCCGTACATTAATGTATCATAACCTAAACGTGGCCAAGGCCACCAAGCCGTACATTAATGTATCATAACCTAAACGTGGCCAAGGCCACCAAGCCGTACATTAATGTATCATAACCTAAACGTGGCCAAGGCCACCAAGCCGTACATTAATGTATCATAACCTAAACGTGGCCAAGGCCACCAAGCCGTACATTAATGTATATATCATAACCTAAATGTATTGTTTGAGTTGCAAGACAGTCATATGTATTTGTATGACATCATTGTGCTATGCCTATGGAAAGACCTCTATTCAATTTAGGTGCTATTCAATAATGATAGCAGTGCATAAGCCAACTGCATATACAACAACACACACCCTATGGAAAGACCTCTATACATCGTTACTTTCATGTACTGTTAATTTGGTAATAGCTTTTTTGTATGCAGTCTAGGAGAACAAATGATGCATAACTCCTTACCAATGTAATAACACCAGTGTACTTTGCAGCTATCAAGTTGTTCAGGTTAATGTTAGATAAAGAAATGTCCAGTTGAGCAAAGTGAGTGGTGGAAAATACTCCTGATCAACTCAAGCCTATGATAACTACCTATAAAATGGTAAAACGTCATTTGCCGGCATGATACAGGTCATCAATGCACCAGATGATGCGATGATACATTCAGAATGCTTAAATATACATAACACACCAACATGCAGGGTACTTTCTTCACATGTACATATAAGGGACATGCACATGCAGACATCATACGATGTAAATCTTATGAATGTTACATTGAAGGCATCTGTGCTTGTATCAAAAGTACCCTCAGCTGTGCAATTGGTGTAGGGTGTAAATATAGGTTTGCATGTAGACCTCATATTGCTGTAATACCCTATTATAATCAATAGTTTGGGCAGGCTTCTCAGAATAGCATGATATGGGCACCCCTAGAAGGGGGTGGTGCGTTGAAAGACTCAGAAAACTACGCAAAAAACAGCGGCCAGGAAGCCTTTTACTGATAGACTAAAGTAGTCCCTATACTGTTTATACGTGTACAAAGTAAGAAAAAAAGGTTACAACAGTAGATGGTAGGTGGACGCTGGGAATTTTAATTGAATGATAAAAGTATTTTTAAATCTTCTTTGAACAGGTATTTTTCCATAAGGAATACGTGTTTGTTTTATCATAGTTGGGAGTACAAGTTAATAGTGTTGATATGAAAATTAATATTTTGGAGCAATAATGGACAACATTGTAGAGCTGTTATTATATACAAGTAAATATATACATTCTCTAAGAGAACATTGGGGGTGTGATTTGAAGGCAATTGCGTAAAAAGGAGATATAGACACCACCACATGTGCACTGATATAGCCACAACCCCAGTGAGGTGTGCACTGATATAGACACCACCCCAGTGAGGTGTGCACTGATATAGACACCACCCCAGTGAGGTGTGCACTGATATAGACACTGTGTGCACTGGGGTGGTGTCTATATCAGTACACACCTCACTGGGGTGGTGTCTATATCAGTGCACACCTCACAGGGGTGATGTCTATATCAGTGCACACCTCACTGGGGTGGTGTCCATATCAGTGCCGCAAGGCATTAGAGAAGTCATCTGAATAATGACATTCTTTAGCAAGGTTGTGCATGAGACTGAGAAACTCACTTTGCTGTAACCAAACATGTACTTGAGTCAATTCTAAGGTTAGTGGTGCAAGTGCATCTCTTGCATATGACCCAAATCATGAGTGGTGGCATGTATTGATGATAAAAGGGGTTTAAGACACCCTTAACCAAAGTTATATTTATTTCAAACACGCACATTATTTTACAGTATTTCGACACATTTATAAACATGTACATACTATTTGCTTTGGACCAGAATTCTAGTAAAGCATCTTGGTACCAATCTGTACCTTTTCTTCATCAGAAAAGTGGAACACTTCTGTGTAGTACAAAAGGATGCTTCTTTTGCTTGCCATAGAATTGAAACATTTTGTAAAATAATACTACATACTTAGAAACACCAATGAACTTTAGAAAGGTTCTGCAACTATCAGATTAATGTTAGATACAGAGAATATTGCTGCTCAATACAAGCCCATTATAACTAGGCATACCTGATACAAGGGAACTTGTGAAATGTCATTGGCATGAATTATGTGCAAAAATGTGCCCCATCTTGCTCAACTAGTAACAAATACAAGACCTGATGTACATACTAAATTTGGGCACTCTATCAAAAACATTTAGGTTTTATACACATGCACAAAGCCAATGCCACATTTCAATGTACAACAAACAATACTTAGTCTTCCGAATTTTACCCAGCCCGTCTTATGTAAGACAGTCATAACTTGGGGTATATTATTATATTATGATGGTCTGGCAACCAAGATGAACAAAGCGGTTCCCTAGAATGTTCACACTCCAATGAGAATCGATTCAATGGATTGTGTGATGTCATGCTTGATGTGAATTTTACTTGCAACGAACTACATTACTGAATTGAAACAGGGTTAGTATATATATTTACCTCTAAATTTAAAAAACCATCCCAACATAGCCAGTTATTTCCAATCCGTACCCTCTCACTCCCCCTCCTACCATTCTTTAAATCAGACTATGTCCCTTCTACCTGTACCCCTTGGCACTGTCCCTTCCACCTGTACCCCTTGGCACTGTCCCTTCTACCTGTACCCCTTGGCACTGTCCCTTCTACCTGTACCCCTTGGCACTGTCCCTTCTACCTGTACCCCTTGCAGTAGCGGATCCAGCATGGACAGTTGGGGGGGGGGGGGGGGGGGGGGGGCACCTCCGCCCAGCTAGGGGGTATGGTGAATCAGTATAAATACAAAGAAAAACAACTCACTAGCTAACAGTTAACAATTGAAAGGTGCAATTTTAAAAAAGGAATTAAGATGGGAGTATTATTACCATTATATTATAATTATATATATCAACCAACCTATCGACATCCATTTGATAATGAATGCACAATGCCAGGTTACCCATGCATTCGCTTTAATCTGATATATTCCACGCCCGAAATGGTTCGTTAAGCAACTGCCCCTTTTTATGCCTGCATTATATGGCTAATAAACAATCAGTGCCCGACAGTGGCATATCCATGCACTGACCAGGAAATATGCATGGTGTGTGTGTGTGTGTGTGTGTGTGTGTGTGTGTGTGTGTGTGTGTGTGTGTGTGTGTGTGTGTGTGTGTGTGTGTGTGTGTGTGTGTGTGTGTGTGTGTGTGTGTGTGTGTGTGTGTGTGTGTGTGTGTGTGTGTGTGTGTGTGTGTGTGTGTGTGTGTGTGTGTGTGTGTGTGTGTGTGTGTGTGTGTGTGTGTGTGTGTGTGTGTGTGTGTGTGTGTGTGTGTGTGTGTGTGTGTGTGTGTGTGTGTGTGTGTGTGTGTGTGTGTGTGTGTGTGTGTGTGTGTGTGTGTGTGTGTGTGTGTGTGTGTGTGTGTGTGTGTGTGTGTGTGTGTGTGTGTGTGTGTGTGTGTGTGTGTGTGTGTGTGTGTGTGTGTGTGTGTGTGTGTGTGTGTGTGTGTGTGTGTGTGTGTGTGTGTGTGTGTGTGTGTGTGTGTGTGTGTGTGTGTGTGTGTGTGTGTGTGTGTGTGTGTGTGTGTGTGTGTGTGTGTGTGTGTGTGTGTGTGTGTGTGTGTGCGCGCGCGCGCGCGCGCGCGCGTGGGGGGATGGTTCCCTCACACATCATGGTGGTGCACGGTGGGGGGGTCACCAATGGAAGCAGCCCCTCGTGGTCACCAGGCAGTGTATGGGGGAGCACTATAAGCTAGAAGTTTGCGACTGAGTTATCATTATTAATCACCGGCATGTCAGTAAGTACTCAACTAGCAGTGTCTGTATTAATTAGAAAAAAAAAAAATCGTGGTGGCCCATGCCATCCATGCATCCTATAGGTCCCGAGTGGAACTTCCACAGCGCGTATGCGTGTAATGTTGTGTTGTTTATGCATAAAAGGCGAACCAAGTTTGATATGCAACAACGCGGAATCAGGCAACATGTTACGCGGAACTGCCTGAAACAACAGGCAACATGTTATTGGAACTGCATGCCTGAAACAACATGTAGGCAACATGTTACCGCGTAGAACTGAAACAACAGGCTAACATGTTACGTAGAACTGAAACAACAGGCAACATGTTACGCGGAACTGAAACAACGGGCATCAAAGCGCTTTTCAGATGGCAAGGCCATAAAATTCATTTCGCTGTGCCCATCACTGCATAATAATCATAGATGGAGTGAGAAATTTGGCATTAGGCACTGTAACCGAGATGTCGCCAACATTCCGGCGGACCCCAGCAGTACAGAACGACTTTGGTTAACTTCGAAGCCAACATAATGGCATCCAGTCTGTGTTCGAGGGGCTTACGGTTGATGCTATTTCATGTATGCCTAATTACTAATATTTATGCTTTACTGTATATAGAATGTTTCCTTATTCGTACTTCGAAGCCAAACTCATGTAGCAATAGGTCTGGGTACGATACTAGCATCACGTTTCGCATTCCGCCAATCCGACGGGGGAAGTAATAAAAAGGGGGGACACCAGTTTGCACGCATTCCTGAAATATATCCGGACCACTTACTTAAATTACTATAATGAGGCTACGGCCCTGGGTTACCGTCGCCCGTACGGTATACGTAGGGATGATGGTTCAGATGATACTTGTTCTATCTGTACTTGGGAGCTCTATGCTTGGTATGTCCGATCGAGTCAACCTCTCCGCTACCATTCCGCCCGGACGCTATACTCTACAGGACTACCTATGCAGCGGACTGCTCAAGTCCAATATGGCTATTGAGTTGGATGATGGAGAGCATCGGATATCTCATGGACCGTTATGTCACATCTTCAATGAAAGCAACATTACGATAACCGGATCATCCACAAAGACCACTACTGTACGTTGCGAAGGTGAGGGGAGAGGGTTTGCGTTCATCTCAGTACTGAATTTGACGATAAAGAATATTACATTCATAAATTGCGGACAACAATTACACTCCCCTGAAAATGTTCTCTTTACGGACTGTTTATTTCAGAATAATTCAAATGTAGTGATATCTTTAATATCAAGTGTGAATACAAATATCGCAAACTGTATATTTGAAGGCAACAGTGCTACTGATGGCTATGGTGGCGGTGCTGTGTGGTTGAGTGGTTCGATCACCAATGTTAGCATCACAAACTGCACATTCCAGAACAACAACGCCGCCCATGGTGGTGCTGTGGCTGTTAATGGATCCACTGTCGATGTTAGCATAACAAACTGCACATTTCAGAACAATAGTGCTACATATGGCGGTGCTGTGTGGTTAGATGGATCAACACTCAATGTTCATATCCTAGACTGCATATTTCAAAACAACGGCAATGCAAGTAATGGTGGTGCTGTGTGGCTGAGTGGATCAACTGGTAATGTTAGCATCACAAACTGTACATTTCTAAACAACGAAGCGTATGTTAATGGTGGTGGTATGTGGTTCTTTGAATCAACAGACTATAACGTCACAAAAGACACATTTCACATCAAAACTGCTATTGATATTAACATCACAGAATGCAAATTTCTGAACAACAGTGCCATTGATGGAATTGGTGGAGCTATGTGGTTCGACCAATCGACTTACAGTATTAGCATCAAATACTGCACATTTCAGGACAACAGTGCTACTTTTGGTGGAGTTGTGGGGATGGTTAACACAACTGGAAATATTAACATCATGGGATGCACATTTCTAAACAACAGTGCCACTGATGGAAGTGGTGGTGCTGTGTGGTTGAATCAATCAACAGTCAGCATTAGCATTACATACAGCACATTTCAGAACAACGTTGTTACTAGTGGTAGTGGTGGTGCTGTGAGATTGGGTGGATCAGTTGTCAATGTTATCATCACAAATTGCATATTTGAGTACAACAATGCTTGGAATGCAGGTGCTGTGTTGTTCCATGAGTCAGCTGGCGATGTTAGCATCACAAACTGCACATTTCAGAACAACAGTGCTGGTACTGTTGGTGCTGTGTGGTTACATCAGTCAAGTGGCAATATCAGCATCACTAACTGCATATTTGAGAACAACAATGCCATTTATGGTCATGGAGGTGCTGTGCTTTTGGATACATCAACTACCTTCTGTAACATTATAAATAGCACATTTCAGAACAATAGTGCTGAATGTGGTATTGGTGGTGCTGTGCAGATCAATGGATTGTCAGGTGGTCTTAGCATCATAAACAGCACATTTCAAATGAATTCAGCTACCTTAGGTGGAGCAATATACTTTTATAATATTCTCTGCTATAATATATTCTTTCATCGGTCAAAATTTGTCAACAACATTGCAGTAGTAGGAGCAGCAGCCTATGTAAATAATCAATACTCTGTGTCATTATGTAACTTCATACTTGAGGATGTGGTGGTTTATCATAATTATTATTACAGTGCAATTGACACACAGAATTCGACAAGAGGAGGGGCCATCTACTTTAATGGAGTAAATGTGAGTATCAATGGAAGCACTAACTTGGGGAGTGAGTTTTCATCTAACTCTCCACAAGGAGCCATTCAAGGAGTAAATGGTTTCCTACTGTTGGCTGGTAACATCTCATTCACAGATAACAAAGGGGTAAATGGAGGGGCCATAAGCTTATCTAACAATGTCCCACTCCAGTTTCATGACAAATGTAATGTACAGTTTTCCAGAAATGTAGCCACCAGATTTGGCGGTGCTATCTACAGTGAAGGAGAAATAACCAGTGTACAAATATATAACCTTCATTGGAAAAAACTGAAGTGTGTAATAGACATTGTTGGAGATGGCCCCTTCTCTATCACTTTCATTAATAACCATGCAGAGCTTGGTGGTCATGCTGTGTATGCCACACCCATCTATAAATGCCTGGGTGCTGACGTGACCAACTATTTCACCATTACTCCATTACCAGAAGACACCAATGACACTCAAGTACTCTCCTCCCCTACAAATGTGCAGTTGTGTGGCTGCAGTGACCCCAACATGTGCAACATCACAAGTCAGTATGAAGGAAAGGTTATGACATATCCTGGTAGGACTGTTGCAATTTATTGTACCTCAGTGGATTATGGAAGTAACATATCACCAGGTGTGGTCTACACACAAATAGACACAAGTGGTACTATCTCTCCTAACATTGCCCTTGGACCCTTGCAGAGTGTGCAGTGGATAGGGTTAAAGTGTACAAGTATGGAATATCAAATCTATGGACCAGAAATGGCATCACTGAGACTGCTTCTGTCCAATTATCCAGGATACCCTCCAACAGTGATTGAGGTCCAGCTGTTACCATGTGAGCCAGGGTTCACACTGATGTCTGACTCATCTACAGGCCTGATGAAGTGTGACTGTTCTCCGTTCCTCACATCACATGGAGTGTTCTGTGATGCATCAGATGGCACTGTTATCAGACAAGGAACTAACTGGATTGGTGTGTACAATGACACTCTTCCGGCACTGGCTTCTACCTGTCCTTTGGACTACTGCAAAATTGGCATAACTAATCTATCTCTGGGAAGGCCTGGGGACTTGTGCAATAGAGGGCGTACTGGCATTCTCTGTGGTCATTGCTATGGTAACCAGAGTGTGATATTTGGCTCTTCTGAGTGCCAGGTGTGCTCAGATATGTGGCTGATCACACTTGTAATGTTTGCAGTGCTGGGTGTCTTACTGGTGGCAGCACTGTTCTTCCTCAACCTCACTGTTACACAAGGCACACTCTATGGGCTCATCTTCTATGCCAACATTGTTCAAGTCAACCCTTCAATATTCTTCAGCCAGTCCATTTTAAAGCCTTTGCAAGTGTTTGTGTCATTTGTGAATCTAGACCTTGGGGTCCCTCTGTGTTTCTATGATGGTATGGATGATGCTGACAAGGCTGGCCTTCAGTTTGTGTTCCCAGCCTACCTTCTCATCCTCACCATGACAGTCATCGTGCTCTGCCACTACTGTCTTCAGAGATCTCCAGCCACCTCCTCTAGTTCCTGTCTTTATAGATTTCCCATCATAATAGGAGAAAGAGCAGTTGGTGTCCTATCTACTCTCATCTACTTGTCATATTCCAAATTGTTGAGAACAGTCATTGATGTTTTCACATATTCCACAGTCCACCTGCCCAGTGGGGACATTTATGTGTGGTTCTATGATGGGAATTTGGTGTACTTTCATGGAAAACATATTGCATTGTTTGTGGTTGCCATGGTGACATGTACCCTGTTCCTCCTTCCATACACTTTGGCCATCACTTTCATTCCAATCATTGAACAGTACAGTGAACACAACAGACTGTTCAACTATCTCCACAAGAAGACCAATCAGATCAAACCAATGAATGATGCCCACTATGCCCCCTATAAGGGGGAGTGGCGATGGTGGCTGGGAGCAAGGCTTTGGCTTCTAGTTGCGATGAATGGCTTAAATCCAGTGTACTGTTCTAACCAGCCATCCTTGCTTCTGTCTATCCAGGCTACTATGATGATCTTGTTCACTGTAGTACAGGCTAAATTTGAGCCATTTGGACAGTCATGTCAAATGGCAGATAAACTCACTTATTGCTACAAACAGCTATACAATTGTCTTGACTTGTTTTACCTTCTCAACTATACTGTACTAGCTCTGTCAATGTCTTACATTCTAGATCATGGTTCAGACAAAACTCAAATCACTGTCTGTGTTGGAGTTTTGGTGGGCCTCTTTGTAGTGGTGCTGATGGTGACTGTATTGTACCATCTCATGGTGGCCATCCTCAAGGCTTGCAAGATGTATGACATGGCCAAGCAGAAGATAAACAGATGTTTTAAAAGGAAATATGAATTAATGGTATCTATTGATCCAAATGAACTGGCCAACAATGGTGTTAACACCACTGCTGATGATGGTCTGAGAGAACCACTGATAGAAGATTAAAGTTCAAGTCACAAGACCAGTGAGAAATATGATTTCTAATTAAGATTAAGAGAAAATACTACAATAAAATATAACTGGGTGAGAAGTATTCTCCAATTTTACAAACCTCTTTATGTAGGATGTTTTATAAGATCTGTTTACATACATGTACATGATAATACACAATGGGCATCAATATTGAGGCATTTCCCCTTCTCGAGAGCAATAGAAAGTTGCTGCAAAAGATATGACATAGTTATAAAAGGAAATGTGAACTAATGGTATCTGTTGATCCAAATGAACTCACCAACAATGGCATTAACACCCCTGCCGATGATGGTCTGAGAGAACCACTGACAGAAGATTGAAGTAAATTGTACATGGCTGTTGAGAAATAGTGTTATCACTTAGCATAGTGGATTATACATGTATATGTAAATGTATATTGCCCTGAACTGGAAAATTGCATGTGTGATTTATTGTAGATTAGTGGATATGTTGTGATACTGCACTGATTGTGGGGATGGGGTGCACAACTTATGTTCTTTACATTTACATATAAGGGACATGCATATGCAGACATCATACAAAGTAAATCTTATGAATGTTACATTGAAGGCATCTGTGCTTGAATCAAGAGTACCCTCAGCTGTGCAATGGTGTAGGGTGTAAATATAGGCTTGCACATAGACCTCATATTGCTGTACATACCCCATTATAGTTTGGGCAGGCTTCTCAGAATAGCATGATATGGGCACCCCCAGCATCTAGAAGGGGGTGGTGCGTTGAAAGACTCAGAACACTACGCAAAAAATGGTGGCCAGGAAGCCTTTTACTGACAGACTAATGTAACCCCTATACTGTTTATACATGTACAATGTAAGGAAAAAAAGTTTAACAGTAGTTGGTAGGTGTATGCTGGGAATTTTAATTGAATGATAAATATTAAAGATTATTCTTAGATCTCCTTGAAACGGATATTTTTCCATAAGGAATACGCGTTAGTTTTATCATAGTTGGGAGTACAAGTATTATAGTATTGATATTAAAATTAATATATTGGAGCAAAGGACAACATTGTAGAGTTGTTATTATTTACAAGTAAATATATACATTCTCTATGAGAACATTGAAGGTATGATTTGAAGGCAATTGCTACTTGTGTGTGCACTGATATAGACACCACCCCAGTGAGGTGTGCACTGATATAGACACCACCCCAGTGAGGTGTGCACTGATATAGACACCACCCCAGTGAGGTGTGCACTGATATAGACACCACCCCAGTGATGTGTGCACTGATATAGACACCACTCCAGTGAGGTGTGCACTGATAGACACCACTCCAGTGAGGTGTGCACTGATATAGACACCACCCCCGGTGAGGTGTGCACTGATATAGACACCACCCCAGTAAGGTGTGCACTGATATAGACACCACTCCAGTGAGGTGTGCACTGATATAGACACCACCCCAGTGAGGTGTACACTGATATAGACACCACCCCAGTGAGTTGTGCACTGAACAATTGTACATCATTTTTTTTAAAGACATGTCAGGAAATCAAATTATACAATTGGAAGCTACCTTTGTCTTTGTACATTGTCCCTATTGTGGGTTATACATGTTGAAGGGAAGGAAAAGAAGAAAAAATGGCGGAGATTTAGTGCCAACTTGTCTCTCCACGTAAATGGCACTGTTCAAAGCACATGTGGAATGTGCTTATCTGTTGTGTCTTTGATGGATCATATGGGAGTGGGAAAGTAAAGGCAACACTTAGAAACATTTAAAATGCTCACTCGAAAACCACACTGACAGAGCCAAGTGGTAAAATCCTGAATTCAGAATAACCGTTTATAACAACCATTGCAATGAAAATTAAAATCATTAAAACATAGAGGCTGTTTGTTTCACCAATGGTGCACACATTCTATAGCATGGAATAATTCATTTTAGCCATCTAGAGAGCTGCCCAAATTTCAAGGATGCATAAGGATGTTTCTTCGCTCTCGCTTACATAATTCATAACTGAAATAATTAGCAATTTAAAGTTTGTAATGCTTACAAAGTGCATTGAACATATCAATGTTACTTCTTTTCACTACTCAATGGTGGTAGCACCTCCAGACTCTTGATAGAAATTTTGCTTCTATCTGCGTCGTATGCAAAATAATTAAAAATGTAATTCATGATCACTGTCCGAGCATCCCCCCTTTCTTTATATGTCCCAACAGTACTGGTGACAGCATTTCTACCAATGCCAGGTATTTCTGTATCGCTCTCAATGACAGTAATGCGTTTTTATTCTCATTTTGCAGAGGCTAACCATCCTACAGTACCATCTGCTTCGACTCGCTTCACTCAGTGAGTTAATTCGATGCTCATACCTCCTGCATCCCATATTCTTCAATTTGCTTACAGTCTCTATCTTGAAAGTAAGCTTCTGTTCTTTCCTCAACTCTATACCCGACTTTGATGGTAACCGCGGCATTATTTGCAATTGAAAGAGGAAACAAAGCCTAAACATTGTTTTTTCAAAAGAAATGAAAATTGAATAGATGAAAGCCTACAGAAGCTAAATAGCTCTCAAAATCATCAATACTGTCATCCTTAATTCAGGATTTCCATCCTAAATTAAGGATGAAAATAGGTTAACATTACCTTATACTGACACCTTCACCACCACCCATAGTGACACCCTCACCCATACCATAGTGACACCCTCATCAACACCTCATCAACACACCATAGTGACACCCTCACCAACACCCATATATTCATCAACACCCATAGCACCGCACCATTAAGTGACACCCTCACCAGCATCCCATAGTGACACCCTCACCAACACAAATACTGACACCCTCATCAGCACTCCATAGACAGTACTCACACAATTACATGTTTTTCCAACAACCAGGCAAGCAAGAAAGGAGAGGGGGAGGGAGAGAAGGGAACAGGAAAATTGCCGTTGGCCTGCTCGGTGTAGACACACTATCTAATGTCTTTATTTTCAAAAGGCAACAGATGGAACAATAAAGGTAATGGCATAATGACTGTGGTGCCTGTGCACACCTCAGAAGGTGTCCTGACGGAAATAGACAGCAGAAATTCCTGTTCATACCCCTGGGAGTACAGATCAAGGAGGCATGCCTACTGGGAGAACAGCAGTTACAGTTTAACATGATAGCTATTTCAGTAATGCATTTTTGCCTGCCCAACTGGAGTGCTAATGATGTGTCTAAACATTAAAATGCACTTCGAATAATTTAAGTTATGTAGTTTACGCCAACCAATTTCATACCACATACACATGGTCAATGTGGCACACCTCACTGTGGTATCAGTACACACCTCACTGGGGTGGTGTCTATGTCAGTACACACCTCACTGGGGTGGTGTCTATATCAGTGCACACCTCACTGGGGTGGTGTCTATATCAGTGCACACATCACTGGGGTGATGTCTATATCTGCACACCTCACTGGGGTGGTGTCTATATCAGTGCACACCTCACAGGGGTGGTGTCTATATCAGTGCACACCTCACTGGGGTGGTGTCTATATCAGTGCACACCTCACTGGGGTGGTGTCTATATCAGTGCACACCTCACTGGGGTGGTGTCTATATCAGTGCACACCTCACTGGGGTGGTGTCTATATCAGTGCACACCTCACTGGGGTGATGTCTATATCAGTGCACACCTCACTGGGGTGGTGTCTATATCAGTGCACACCTCACTGGGGTGGTGTCTATATCAGTGCACACCTCACTGGGGTGGTGTCCATATCAGTGCCGCAAGGCATTAGAGAAGTCATCTGAATAATTGCATTCTTTAGGAAGGTTGTGCATGAGACTGAGAAACTCACTTTGGAGTAAAAAAAACATGTACTTGAGTCAATTCTAAGGTCATTGTTGCAAGTGCAGCTTTTGTATGATCAGCACATGTCTTTGTATATCCAAATCATGAGTGGCGACATGTATTTTGTGATAAAGGGGGTTAATGACACCCTTAACACATTATTTACAATATTTCAACACATTTGTATACATGTACATACTATTTGTCTTGGACCAGAATTCTATTAAAACAGTTTAGTACCAATCTTTATCAGATTATGTGCAGGAATCTGGAGTACAAACGGATGCTTCTTTTGCTTGCCACAGAAATGTACTTTAGAAAGGTCCTACAGCTATCAAGTTGTTCAGATTAATATTTCAGTGGCGTAAGAAGGAATATAAAGTACAGTGGCCAAAGTACCAGTGCCCCCCAGGGAGGGTGCAGGAGGGGGGCACCCCTCCCACCCAACTAGGGGGTATGGGGGAGCGCTGTAAGCTCCCCCATCGGGTGGAGCCCAAGAAGCCAACGCTTTCTGTGCCAAAAAAAACTGAGCAAAAACTGTGACCAGTTTAGGTTTTTTGCGATCTTGTCTGCATGTGCGCATAAAACAGCATGATCAATGTATACAGTCAGGGTTGCCGAAGGCCAGCTAGGCACTGTCCACTTGGCCTGGCAGGTCAGACCCTGACCTGACAGGCCGGGATCCACCCACAAGGGGGAATAGATTGTCACACCAATGTATATTATCAGAGATCACATATAGCTGCTCGTCCTCTATGTGTGCTTTGACTGATTTCAGGGTGCTCTGTCTCAGTGAAGGAAGCTGTTTAAATTACTGACTCTGTGTGGTATTGGTAGTATTGCAGTGGAAGTACAAATATTTTATTATCTATACATACATAATTGTAAACTGCATGCCTGATCACATATAGAGATGAAGGCCCAAGCATATTTCTGTGTCAATTAAGTGTTCCACATTACATATATCCTGGTGCATATTGTTGCAACTATCAACCATCTTTATGGAGGTGAAGGGGGTGGAGGTGGGGATGTACTGGCCAGCAATTCACAACCCTTTTAGCATGATGTGCTTCATTGACGTGGTTATAGATTCCTGTTCCAAGTGATTAACATGTACATGAAGTCATGCGAATAATGGAGTTCTTTAGCATGGTCATGATCAGTTGTGCACGGGAATGAGAAAGTGGGTTACACACCCTATGAGAAACTCACTTTGTAGTAACCAAAAATGTACTTATAAGGTTGCAAGTGCAGCTCTTGCAGGGAGTTGTGATCAACACATGATTTTAAAGATCCAGATTATGAGTGGTGCATGACACAGATAATGAGGGGACCTTCATTGTAAAATACTGTTCAAGTGGGGCCTTTAGCTTTAAGAAGTGATTATTTGGGATTGTGTGGCGGGTGCAATCTCGTATCGAGCCCTGGGACATGCCGCACCAGTATAAAAATATAAATCCACGCGTCGGTTTGATAGCATTAATCTGGTAGTCACTCGTTGTTCTTTGGCAGTAATCAGCGTAAATGTACCTTTCTATGTAAAGTAATAATTTAATATCTTTAAGAACAACTATGTGCGACCATGAGGTTTCATAAGGCAACTACCAAAAGCTTTCGCGCTCCGCACGGGAGGGCTAGGGGTACACATCCTCCCGCACCCTCCCCCTTTTTGCCACGTCTGCTATCTTCCGCCGGCTATTTCACCGATAATTAATTAGGACTTCGGCCACCCCCCCCCCCCCCCCCCCCCCAATCTTTAATACGTTCCACAGAAAAGAAATGGCCCGTGTTTAAACAAACGTATCGACGTATATTCGTTAGAGCTTCTGCGTACCTGTTGAAACTTTTCAGGAAAGAACTGGCACTCCAGCAGGATTTTAAAAGAATGGCACGCAGCTGCGTTCATGATTATGTCGATGCGCTCGTTTAAACACGGGATGGGACTAGTCTCGTACCCAGACCCACGCCACAGCAGCGGATGGATTACATCACCGCTCTCGGCAAAATCGTGGCCAGTGGAATGTAATAATTAACATTAGGTCACGCGCTGCGGCCTGCGGGTGATTAACAAGATAATCGATTCATATATTGTACGTTATGTGTGGCAGGCTTTCAGTCGGTAAAGAGCCAGATTGTACATGTACAACACCTCTATAGTTCACATATCTGATCACCCTTGCTGAAGTGACTAAGGCACGTTCCCACGAGTTTCGGATGAGATGTTAATTATCTATGATAGAAACATCAGGATCTAGATTCGGCTGAGCAAGAAGCAGCAGCTCGTTTTCAAGCTTATAGGGATCTCCTTGAAACAGCAGGGATGAGCGGGAGAATGTATATAGATGATAGAAAATGGGGCGAAAGATATATAATGGGCACAAGTTACAGGTGGGCTGTAATTAGAATATTTAACATAGTTTTGACACAACAGTGCGCTGAAAGCTACCAGTCTGTCCTTGTACACTGGTGAGACAATCATGTCGCGCCACTGTTGTTCGATCTGTATAGTACAATAGCATTGCTGTTTGCGTCTCCTGCATTTGCTGTCGTAGTTCCTCTCCTCGTTAGTACGTTTCGATTCGGTCCTTCATCACTAAGTAAAGCGTGTAAGGGACTAACTAAGTAACTACTGACCTATCTGTTCTTCCCACTCGTTTGTCCAACAGTGTAGCCAGGCACTGCCAGGCGGAAGGACCTCGCGCTTCCAGTTGGCAAAGAAACGAATAAAGACTTACATCAAAACACTCATACATGTAATTCATAATGGCTTCAATAACTGCTTGCTGGTCAGAAACTACACCCAAGTAACGTGTGACTGTCACGCGAAAAATTGAATTAAAATCACAAATTGCGCGTGCTCGCAATCCGATTGTGCCGTTCAGATTTGAACGGCGCGGTGGCCACGATTTTGCCGAGAGATTCTCCAGACCCTACTTCCACGTAGCGGTGATGTAATCCATCCGCTGCTGTGGCGTGGGTCTGGGTACGAGACTAGGATGGGACACTATCGATAAGCAATTAACTAGCAGCAATTGCTAGCATGCTCCGCTAATTGAATAACATCCACGTATAATATGTGCATCGTACGTGCGCTCGTATCATTGCATTGGTACATACTAAATTTGGGCACTCCTTCAAAAGGATTTAGGTTTTATACACATGCACAAAGCCAATGCCACATTTCAATATAAATGTTTAGTCTTCTAAAAACCTCACTTCTCTTACCCAGCTCGTGTTATGTAAGATGGTCATAACTTGGGGTGTGTTATACACTCCGGGCCAATGAGAGGATTGTGTGAAGTATAGGTTTTGGCCTCAAAACACACACTTGCAACAACAATGCTGAATTGAAACAGGGTTGGTATTTATCTTTTAAAAGAGCCCAACATAGCCAGACCAATCAAGAGCAGCAGTTATTACCAATCCGTACCCTCCCACTCCCCCTCCACACATTCCTTAAATTAGACTGACTATGTCCCTTCTACCTGTACCCCTTGGTACAGTCCCTTGTACCTGTACCCCTTGGCACTGTCCCTTCTACCTGTACCCCTTGGCACTGTTCCTTCTACTTGTACCCCTTGGCACTGTCCCTTCTACCTGTACCCCTTGGCACTGTCCCTTCTACCTGTACCCTTGGTACTTACGTCATACAACTAAGTACGTCTGGCTTGCGCGCCTGTGCTAAGCCTCTGGAGCTACTTTGAGTGGCCAAGCTGATTTTTCGCTCGCGCTTCTCAGATGGCAAGGCCATAAATATAATACGTAATATTATCATTATTGGATGTGCACATTATTGCTTTTAATAATCATAGATGGAGTGAGAAATTTGGCATTCGGAATTTAATGACACTGTATCCGAGATGGCGCCAACATTCCGGCGGACAGTACAGAACGACTTTGGTTAACTTCGAAGCCATCATAGGGGCATCCAGTTTGTGTTCTAGGGGTTCACGGCTGATAGATTTTCAATGCTATTTTATGTATGCATAATTACTTATATTTATGCTGTACTTAGTACTTCGAAGCCAAACTCTTTTATATACATATACATGTAGCAATAAGTCTGGGTACGATACTAGCATCACGTTTTACATTCCGCCAATCCGACGGGGGACGTAATAAAAAGGGGGGACATCAGTTTGCACGCATTCCTGAATTATAATCGGACCACTTACTTAAATTACTATAATGAGGCTACGGTCCTGGGTTACCGTCGCCCGTACGGTATACGTAGGGATGATGGTTCAGATGCCAATACTTGTTCTATCTGCACTTGGGAGCTCTATGCTTGGTATGTCCGATAGGGTCAACCTCTCCGCTACCATCCCGCCTGGTCGCTATGCTCTACAGGACTACCTATGCAGCGGACTGCTCAAGTCCAATATGGCTATTGAGTTGGACGATGGGGAGCATCGGATATCTCTTGGACCGTTATGTCACATCTTCAATGAAAGCAACATTACGATAACTGGATCATCCACAACAACCACTATTGTACGTTGCGAAGGTGAGGGGAGAGGGTTTGCGTTCATCTCAGTACTGAATTTGACGATAAAGAATGTTACATTCATAAATTGCGGACAACAATTACATTCCCCCGAAAATGTTCTCTTTACGGACTGTTTATTTCAGAATAATTCAAATGTAGTGATATCTTTAATATCAAGTGTGAATACAAATATCGCAAACTGTATATTTAAAGGCAACAGTGCTACTGATGGCTATGGTAGCGGTGCTGTGTGGTTGAGTGGTTCGATCGTCAATGTTAGCATCACAAACTGCACATTCCAGAACTATAATGCCTCCAATGGTGGTGCTGTGGCTGTTAATGGATCCACTGTCGATGTTAGCATAACAAACTGCACATTTCAGAACAATAGTGCTACGTATGGTGGTGCTGTGTGGCTAGATGGATCAACACTCAATGTTCATATCCTAGACTGCATATTTAAAAACAACGGCAATGCAAGTAATGGTGGTGCTGTGTGGTTGAGTGGATCGACTGGTAATGTTAGCATCACAAACTGTACATTTCTAAACAACGAAGCGTATGTTAATGGTGGTGCTATGTGGTTCTTTGAATCAACAGACTATTATAACATCACAAAAGACACATTTCACATCAAAACTGCTATTGATATTAACATCACAGGATGCACATTTCTGAACAACAGTGCCATTGATGGAATTGGTGGAGCTATGTGGTTCGACCAATCAACTTACAGCATTAGCATCAAATACTGCACATTTCAGGACAACAGTGCTACTTTTGGTGGAGTTGTGGGGTTAGTTAACACAACTGGAAATATTAACATCATGGGATGCACATTTCTGAACAACAGTGCCACTAATGGAAGTGGTGGTGCTGTGTGGTTGAATCAATCAACTGTCAGTATTAGCATCACATACAGCACATTTCAGAACAACATTGTTACTAGTGGTAGTGGTGGTGCTGTGAGATTGAGCGGATCAGTTGTCAATGTTATCATCACAAAATGTACATTTGAGTACAACAATGCCTTCAGTGCAGGTGCTGTGTTGTTGCATGAGTCAGCTGGCAATGTTAGCATCACAAACTGCACATTTCAGAACAACAGCGCTGATAGTGTTGGTGCTGTGTGGTTATGGCAATCAAGTGGCAATATCAGCATCACAAACTGCATATTTGAGAACAACAATGTTACTTCTGTTGATGGCAATGGTGGCGCCGTGTTTTTTGACCAATCAACTATCACCTGTGACATTACAAATAGCACATTCCAGAACAACAGTGGTTGTGCTGTCTGGATAAATCGATTATCAGGTGAATTTAGCATTGCAAACAGCACATTTCAGAACAACATTAATATTGCTGATAATGGTGGTGCTGTCTGGATAAATGGATTATCAGGTCAGTTTAGCATTGAAAACAGCACATTTCAGAACAACATTGCTGGTAATGGTGGTGCTGTCTGGATAAATGGATTATCAGGTCAATTTAGCATTGCAAACAGCACATTTCAGAACAACATAGCTGGTAGTGGTGGTTGTGTTGAAATGTACAGATCAAAAGGCAATCTTATTATAACAAACTGCATATTTCATAACTGTGTTGCTTATCATGATGGTGGTGCATTTAATATTGTACAATCAACAGTCAATGCTAACATCACCAACTGCATATTTCATAAAAATAGTGCTAATCACAGTGGTGGTGCTGTGTTGTATCGTGATGGTGATGTTAGCATCACAAGCTGCACATTTGATAACAATATTGCTATTTATGGTGGAGCAATACTCATCCATCCCAAAAATACACTTTACATTTATCAGTCAAAATTTGTCAACAACATTGCACTAATAGGAGCAGCAGTGTATATCAGCCCATCCCAAAGCCCAGGTTATGGTGTGCCATTATGTAACCTCTTTCTTGAGGATGTGGTGGTTAATGATAACTATCGTATTGCTATTAACACATACAATGAGACAAGAGGAGGGGCCATCTACTTTAATGGAGTAAATGTGAGTATCAATGGAAGCACCAACTTGGGGAGCCAGTTCTCATCTAACTCTCCCCAAGGAGCCATTCAAGGAGATAATGGTTTTCTACTGCTGTCTGGTAACATTGCATTCAAAAATAACACAGGAGTGAATGGAGGAGCCATAAGCCTATCTAACAATGTCCCACTCCAGTTTCATGACAAATGTAATGTACAGTTTTCCAGAAATGTAGCCACCACATTTGGCGGTGCTATCTACAATGAAGGAGAACAAACCGCTCTACTAGCAAATCAAGATAGTTGGACACTGAGTTGTGCAATAGACTTTGTAGGTGATGGCCCCTTCTCCATCACCTTCACTAATAACCATGCAGAGCTTGGTGGTCCTGCTGTGTATGCCACACCCATTTATGGCTGCTCTGGTGCTAACCTGATCACCCATTTCACCATTACTCCATTACCAGAAGACCTCAATGACACCCAAGTACTCTCCTTTCCAGCAAATGTGCAGTTGTGTGCCTGCAGTAACCCCAACATGTGCAACATCACAAGTCAGTATGAAGGAAAGGTAACCACATATCCTGGTAGGACTGTTAGGCTTAATGTTACATCAGTGGATTGTGCAAGTAACATATCACCAAGTGTGGTCTACACACATATAGACACTGACTATCCACAAATATCCCTTGGACCCTTGCAGAGTGTGCAGTGGATAGGGTCAAAGTGTACAAGTATGGAATATCAAATCTATGGACCAGAAATGGCATTACTGAGACTGCTTCTGTCCAATTATCCAGGATACCCTCCAACAGTGATTGAGGTCCAGCTGTTACCATGTGAGCCAGGGTTCACACTGATGTCTGACTCATCTACAGGCCTGATGAAGTGTGACTGTTCTCTGTTCCTCACATCACATGGAGTGCTCTGTGATGCATCAGATGGCACTGTTATCAGACAAGGAACTAACTGGATTGGTGTGTACAATAACACCCTTCCAGCACTAGCTTCTACCTGTCCTTTGGACTACTGCAATAATGGCATCACTAAAATATCTCTAGCATGGCCTGGGAACTTGTGCAATGGAGGGCGTACTGGCATTCTATGTGGTCATTGCCATGGTAATCAGAGTGTGATATTTGGCTCTTCTGAGTGCCAGGTGTGCTCAGATATGTGGCTGATCACACTTGTGATGTTTGCAGTGCTGGGTGTCTTACTGGTGGCAGCACTGTTCTTCCTCAACCTCACTGTAACACAAGGCACACTCTATGGGCTCATCTTCTATGCCAACATTGTTCAAGTCAATACTTCAATATTCTTTAGCCAGTCCATTTTAAAGCCTTTGCAAGTGATTGTGTCATTTGTGAATCTTGACCTTGGGGTCCCTCTGTGTTTCTATGATGGTATGGATGATGCTGACAAGGCTGGCCTTCAGTTTGTGTTCCCAGCCTACCTCCTCATCCTCACCATGACAGTCATTGTGCTCTGCCACTACTGTCTTCAGAGATCTCCAGCCACCTCCTCTAGTTCCTGTCTTTATAGGCTTCCCATCATAATAGGAGAAAGAGCAGTTGGTGTCCTATCTACTCTCATCTACTTGTCATATTCCAAATTGTTGAGAACAGTCATTGATGTTTTCACATATTCCACAGTCCACCTGCCCAGTGGGGACATTTATGTGTGGTTCTATGATGGGAATTTGGAGTACCTTCATGGAAAACATATTGCATTGTTTGTGGTTGCCATAGTGACATGCACCCTGTTCCTCCTCCCCTACAGCTTTGCCATCACTTTCATTCCAATCATTGAACAGTACAGTGAACACAACAGACTGTTCAACTATCTCCACAATAAGGCCAACCAGATCAAACCAATGAATGATGCCCACTATGCCCCCTATAAGGGGGAGTGGCGATGGTGGCTGGGAGCAAGGCTTTGGCTTCTAGTTGTGATGAATGGCTTAAATCCAATGTATTGTTCTAACCAGCCATCCTTGCTTCTGTCTATCCAGGCTACTGTGGTGATCTTGTTCACTGTAGTACAGGCTAAATTTGAGCCATTTGGACAGTCACTTCAAATGGCAGATAAATACAACAGACACACTTATTGCTACAATCAGTTGTACAATTGTCTTGACTTGTTTTACCTTCTCAACTATACTGTACTAGCTCTGTCAATGTCTTACATTCTAGACCATGGTTCAGACCAAACTCGAATCATTGTCTGTGTTGGAGTTTTGGTGGGCCTCTTTGTAGTGGTGCTGATGGTGACTGTCTTGTACCATCTCATGGTGGCCATCCTCAAGGCTTGCAAGATGTATGACATGGCCAAGCAGAAGATAAACAGATGTTTTAAAAGGAAATATGAATTAGTGGTATGTATTGATCCAAATGACAAAGGTGTTAACACCACTGCTGATGATGGTCTGAGAGAACCACTGATAGAAGATTGAAGTCCATGTTACATGACTGTTGATTTCAAACTAAATACTACAATAAAATATAACTGTGTGATGAAGCATTTTAATTTCATATACAAATCTCTTTATGTAGATGTTTTAAGATCTGTTTACATGCATGATAATACACAAGGGACATGAACCTTATATAACATCTAAGCTAGTGCATTAACATGAGGCATGCACCCCAATATTGAGGCAACATTTCCCCTCTGGATAGCACTAGGAAGTTGCTGCCAAAGATATTGAATCAGTGGCATTGTTATCTTCAGTGTTGCGTTTCATCCTCTCACCATGTTCTTTTATTGAGAGTGAGGGGTTTCGATTGCTACAGGGCAAAAAATATACTTCTGCTTTAAATAGCCATGTAGCTTATTCTCTGCCAACTCAGCTACTAGATGAGATTGGATCCACTGAGGTATGAAGCAACAGATGTATCAGGGCAGGTGGCATCCCATTCTAAATATTTTCTATGTTTCCAGGACAAGATTGTGACATCATCAACCTAAGGCACTCAGACCAATCTAAACCTGAGGGTTCAAGGTGGGATGGTATGTGTGATGTGCTAAGAGCCCTATGGATGATGCTGTTTATGGCCCCATGGCAATGATGTCTTGGTAACCAAGACTACGACAACAGCTGAGCCCGTGTGGTGCAGTACAGTCTATGTTGGCTCCACACATAGTACATAGTTTACAAATAGGCAGAGACCTAAAGATAACAAGTAAATAAATAACATTCTCTAAAAGAAAGTTGGTGATGTTAAGAATTGAACTGCATTGAATGACAATGGTGTTGTAAAAAGCACAGAAACAAAATTGGACCAGAACAACATTCTATATTTAGAGCATTCCCCAGCAAGTACTATTTTAGAACGGTAGGTGCCAATATAGGCCTATTTCGTTTTCCCAGTCCAATCATATCAGCTTCTGTCAAATCTTTGTTATGGGGGCATGGGGGGGGGAAGAAACCAATGAGCCCTGAGCTGTGTGCAGTGTTGTGATGATAAGTGATGAGACTGAACATCAGGTTAGTACTTTTTAATATATCAAAAATAATAAAGCATGGAGTGGGAGTGGCACACGCCTCCCAGTTAATTAATATCAGCCACTTCAATTAGACTATCTTGAGCTGCACAATTCATCTTGATCTGTCTTTTACTTATAACTAGTGAGCATATATGGGGGAGGGGGTGGACTCTTGGAAATTGTGGCTGTGATTCAATAGATAATTCAAGTATAAACACAACTGCAGCTAACTGTTTATGCTTGTGGGTGTTGAATAGTTGATGCCAATAAGGAGAAAGTGTGGGGGATGTTGTGTCTCGGCAATGTAGACATGCAGATTTGCCGTACCATAAACTGTTGATACCATTTCTTCCCAATTGGGTTTGCTGTAAATGTGCAGCCCCTAACGTCACTGTGGTCTCACCGCTTGGTTGAACCCATATTGTTGAATCGGGTACCACAGCAGAGTCAGCTGCCCTCTCAGCAGAAGGAAGGAGCATGACAACAATGACCTAAAATGCAGCAAACAATTGGGTATGTGTTTCAATGGCTGCAGAGGTATGTGGAGCTTAGGGTGAGGAGACACAGCATACTTTTTCACGTTCAGCCACCAGACTTGCTGTGACGTCTTATTCCGTACCAAAGTCACAAGCACTGTGTAGCAATATAGTAGGATGAACCTGACACTGGTCAGAGCCAATGTAAGGGCCTTGATAGACATGGTCACCCTAGGTTAATGCATAATTATACTGCCACTAGTAATTATATAGTAACCAATGTTCTTATTACATGTAATTTCATATCAAAAGGTATTTGCAACCCTTCAACACAGGCTTTAAGCTGATTTGAAATGTGACTTACGTAAGTGGATGTGTTTCAACTTACTACTGTAAGGCCAAAAAAATTTGCATGGCAAATATTTGCATATTCAGCACCATACTGTAAATCATTTAGCATAATGGTTTGTTCTTATTACATTAGTGTCAGGGTTCACGACCTTCCTGACATAATGAGGTGTTAAGTGACTGAATAACTGGAGCCTCCGGGTCTAGAAGTCCTTCACATATGGTGGCAGCGGTGGGATCCATCCCTGACAGTTGTGCAGGGAGACCCCTGCATCCAGAAGAGTGTAGTGATGGAACTGATCAAGGTGGACCTAAGAAGGAAAGCTGGCAGCATACCCAAAAGTGGTAGACTTGAGGGTAGCCGGCTAGATAGAGAAGGCTAGCGGTACTCAAAAGTGGAGAACCTGGGGGTGGTGCAGCCGTTCCTGAAGCCAACCTACTCCCCATGTGACTCCTGAATGGTCTGCAGATTAGGACCAAGATCCACACATTGCTCAAGGAAAGAATTAAGCCAGAGCAGCCACAAAATCGCAAGAACATGAGCTCCGTAATAGGGTGTTCCTATCTATTCTGTGGGCTCACCTTGCTATGCATGCACCGTACTGTGTCCCGAGGTTTGGCACATGCAGTTGTCAATGTACATGTGGTCCCATGAGGTGGCACATGGCGTCACCTCATTGAGCAGCTGCTTCCTCACTATGTGGACCAGGATGATGCAGACCCTAAGCACCAGAACCAGCTGCGTCTGTCCAGGATGAAATACCCCAGTTGGAAGATGGCCCCCATTGTGGAATTGGCCTAAGCACCTACATCACAAGTTCCAGTGGCCCCTCTGGCATGAGTATGGTCCCCAGAATCCCTGAAGATCATCCAGGTGACCATGTGACATAGTTATAAAAGGAAATGTGAACTAATGGTATCTGCTGATCCAAATGAACTCACCAACAATGGCATTAACACCCCTGCTGATGATAGTCTGGGAGAACCACTGACAGAAGATTTAAGTACATTGTACATGGCTGTTGAGAAATAGTGTTATCACTAGCATAGTGGATTATACATGTATATGTATATGTATATTGCCCTGAACTGGAAAATTGCATGTGTGAGTTATTGTAGATTAGTGGATATGTTGTGATACTGCACTGATTGTGGGGATGGGGTGCACAACTTATGTTCTTCACATTTACATATAAGGGACATGCACATGCAGACATCATACAAAGTAAATCTCATGAATGTTACATTGAAGGCATCTGTGATTGTAGCAAGAGTACCCTCAGCTGTGCAATGGTGTAGGGTGTAAATATAGGCTTGCACATAGACCTCATCTTGCTGTACATACCCCATTATAGTTTGGGCAGGCTTCTCAGAATAGCATGATATGGGCACCCCCAGCATCTAGAAGGGGGTGGTGCGTTGAAAGACTCAGAACACTACGCAAAAAATGGTGGCCAGGAAGCCTTTTACTGACAGACTAATGTAGCCCCCTATACTGTTTATACATGTACAATGTAAGGAAAAAAAGTTAAACAGTAGTTGGTAGGTGTATGCTGGGAATTTTAATTGAATGATAAATATTAATGATTATTTTTAGATCTCCTTGAAACGGATATTTTTCCATAAGGAATACGCGTTAGTTTTATCATAGTTGGGAGTACAAGTTTAATAGTGTTGATATGAAAATTAATATTTTGGAGCAAAGGACAACATTGTAGAGTTGTTATTATTAACAAGTAAATGTATACATTCTCTATGAGAACATTGAGGGTATGATTTGAAGGCAATTGCTACTTGTATAAAAAGGAGATATAGACACCACATGTGCACTGATATAGACACCACCCCAGTGAGGTGTGCACTGATATAGACACCACCCCAGTGAGGTGTGCACTGATATAGACACCACCCCAGTGAGGTGTGCACTGATATAGACACCACCCCAGTGAGGCGTGCACAATATAGACACCACCCCAGTGAGGTGTACATTGATATAGACACCACCCCAGTGAGGTGTGCACTGATATAGACACCACCCCAGTGAGATGTGCACTGATATATCAGTTAACAATTGTACATCAAGACATGTCAGGAAATAAAATTATACAATTGGAAGCTACCTTTGTCTTTGTACATTGTCCCTATTGTGGGTTAAACATGTTGAAGGGAAGGAATAGAAGAAAAAATGGCGGAGATTTAGTGCCAACTTGTCTCTCCACGTAAATGGCACAGTTCAATAAAGCAAATGTTGAATGCGTATATCTGTTGTGTCTTTGATGGATTATATGTGAGTGGGAAAGTAAAGGCAACACATAATCATCTAACAATTGTACATCTTATTTTTAAAAAGACAATGTAATAAAATTGTTTGAAGCTAACTTTGTCTTTGTACATTGCTCCTATTCATGATGAAGGGAAGGAATAGAAGAAAAAATGGCGGAGATTTAGTGCCTGCAACGTGTCTCACACCATCAATGGCACTGTTCAAAGCACATGTGGAATATGCAAATCTGTTCTGTCTTTGATGGATTATGTGTGAGTGGGAAAGTAAAGGCAACACTTAGAAACATTTAAAACGCTCCCTCGAAGACCACACTGACAGAGCCAAGCGGTAAAATCCTGAATTCAGAATAACCATTTTTATCAACCATTGCAGTGAAAATTAAAATCATTAAAACTGAGAGGCTGTTTGTTTCACCAATGGTGCACACATTCTATAGCATGGAATAATTCATTTTAGCCATCTAGAGAGCTGCCCAAATTTCAAGGATGCATAAGGATGTTTCTTTGCTCTCGCTTACATAATTCATAACTGAAATAATTAGCAATTTAAAGTCTGTAATGCTTACAAAGTGCATTGAACATATCAATGTTACTCCTTTTTACTACTTGATGGTGGTAGCACCTCCAGACTCTTGGTAAAAGTTGTGCTTTTATCCGAACTGTACACAAAATGATTTTAAATGTAATTTATGATCACTGTCCAAGCATTTCCCCTTTCTTTTTATGTCCCAATAGTACTGGTGACAGCATTTCTACCAATGCCAGGCATTTCTGTATCGCTCTCAATGCGTTTTTATTATCATTATGCAGATGCTAACCATCGTGCAGTACCATCTGCTTCGACTCGCTTCACTCAGTGAGTTAATTCGATGCTCATACCTTCTGTGCCCATATTCTTCAATTTGCTTACAGTTTCTATCTTGAAAGTAAGCTTCTGTTCTTTCATCAACTCTATACCCGACTTTAATGGTAACCACGGCATTATTTGCAAATGATAGAGGAAACAAAGCCTAAAAATTGTTTTTTCAAAAGAAAAGAAAATTTAATAGATGAAAACCTACAGAAGCTAAATAGCTCTCAAAATCATCAATACCGTCATCCTTAATTCAGGATTTCCATCCTTAATTACGGATGAAAATAGGTTAACCGTACCTTATACTGACACCTTAACCACCACCCATAGTGACACCCTCATCAACACCTCATCAACACACCATAGTGACACCCTCACCAACACCCATATACTCATCAACACCCATAGCACAGCACCGTCAAGTGACACCCTCACCAGCATCCCATAGTGACACCCTCACCAACACAAATACTGACACCCTCATCCGCACTCCATAGACAGTACTCACACAGTTACAGGTTTTCCAACAACCAGGCAAGCAAGAAAGGAGAGGGGGAGGGAGAGAAGGGAAGAGGAAAATTGCCATTGGCCTGCTCGGTTTCGGCACACTATCTAATGTCTTTATTTCAAAAGACCACAGATGGAACAATCAAGGTAATGGCATAATGACTGTGGTGCCTATGCACACTTCAGAAGGTGTCCTGACGGAAATAGACATCAGAAATTCCTGTTCATACCCCTGGGAGTACAGATCAAGGAGGCATGCCTACTGGGAGAACAGCAGTTACAGTTTAACATGATAGCTATTTTAGTAA
>OX442427.1:5963656-6039937 GCA_949361645.1 Spongilla lacustris | reverse complement strand
TGGTATGTCCGATCGGGTCAACCTCTCCGCTACCATTCCGCCTGGTCTACAGGACTACCTATGCAGGGGACTGCTCAAGTCCAATATGGCTATTGAGTTGGACGATGGGGAGCATCGGATATCTCCTGGACCGTTATGTCACATCTTCAATGAAAGCAACATTACGATAACCGGATCATCCACAAAGACCACTACTGTACGTTGCGAAGGTGAGGGAAGAGGGTTTGCGTTCATCTCAGTACAAAATTTGACGACAAAGAATATTACATTCATAAATTGCGGACAACAATTACACTCCCCTGAAAATGTTCTCTTTACGGACTGTTTGTTTCAGAATAATTCAAATGTAGCGATATCTTTAATATCAAGTGTGAATACAAATATCGCAAACTGTATATTTGAAGGCAACAGTGCTACTGATGGTTACGGTGGTGGTGCTGTGGGGTTGAGTGGTTCGATCGTCAATGTTAGCATCACAAACTGCACATTCCAGAACAACAACGCCGCCCATGGTGGTGCTGTGGCTGTTAACGGATCCACTGTTGATGTTAGCATAACAAACTGCACATTTCAGCACAACAGTGCTACTTATGGTGGTGCTGTGTGGTTAGATGGATCAACACTCAATGTTCATATACTAGACTGCATATTTCAAAACAACGGCAATGCAAGTAATGGTGGTGCTGTGTGGCTGAGTGGATCAACTGGTAATGCTAGCATCACAAACTGTACATTTCTAAACAACAAAGCGTATGTTAATGGTGGTGGTATGTGGCTCTATGAATCAACAGACTATTACTATTATAATATCACAAAAGACACATTTCAGATCAAAACTGCTTTTGATATTAACATCATGGGATGTACATTTCTGAACAACAGTGCCATTGATGGAATTGGTGGAGCTATGTGGTTCGACCAATCGACTTACAGTATTAGCATCAAATACTGCACATTTCAGGACAACAGTGCTACTTTTGGTGGAGTTGTGGGGATGGTTAACACAACAGGAAATGTTAACATCATGGGATGCACATTTCTAAACAACAGTGCCACTGATGGAAGTGGTGGTGCTGTGTGGTTGAATCAATCAACTGTCAGTATTAGCATCACATACAGCACATTTCAGAACAACGTTGTTACTGGTGGTAGTGGTGGTGCTGTGAGATTGGGTGGATCAGTTGTCAATGTTATCATCACAAATTGCATATTTGAGTACAACAATGCTTGGAATGCAGGTGCTGTGTTGTTCCATGAGTCAGCTGGTGATGTTAGCATCACAAACTGCACATTTAAGAACAACAGTGCTGGTACTGTTGGTGCTGTGTGGTTATATCAGTCAAGTGGCAATATCAGCATCACTAACTGCATATTTGAGAACAACAATGCTACTTCTGTTGTAGACAATGGTGGCGTTGTGTTTTTCAACCGCTCAACTATCACCTGTGACATTACAAATAGCACATTTCAGAACAACAATGCTGGATATAGTTGCGCTGTCGAGATGCAGGGATTATCGGGTGAATTTAGCATTGCAAACAGCACATTTCAGAACAACATTGGTGGTAATGGTGGTGCTGTCGAGATAGATGGATTATCAGGTCAATTTAGCATTGTAAACAGCATATTTCAGAACAACATAGCTGGTAGTGGTGGTGCTGTTATGTTGAATGGATTATTAGGTGAAGTTAGCATTGTAAACAGTACATTTCAGAACAACATAGCTGTTAGTGGTGGTTGTGTCGACATGGATAGATCAGAAGGCAATCTTATTATAACAAACTGCACATTTCATAACTGTGTTGCTTATGGTGATGGTGGTGCATTTAATATTGCACAATCAACAGTCAATGCTAACATCACCAACTGCATATTTCATAAAAATAGTGCTAATCACAGTGGTGGTGCTGTGTTGTATCGTGACGGTGATGTTAGCATCACAAGCTGCACATTTCATAACAATACTGCTATTTATGGTGGAGCAATACTCATCTCTCCCAAAAATACACTTTACATTTATCAGTCAAAATTTGTCAACAACATTGCACTAATAGGAGCAGCAGTGTACATCAGCCCATCCCAAAGCCCAGGTTATGGTGTGCCATTATGTAACCTCTTTCTTGAGGATGTGGTGGTTAATGATAACTATCGTATTGCTATTAACACATACAATGAGACAAGAGGAGGGGCCATCTACTTTAATGGAGTAAATGTGAGTATCAATGGAAGCACTAACTTGGGGAGCCAGTTCTCATCTAACACTCCCCAAGGAGCCATTCAAGGAGATAATGGTTTTCTACTGCTGTCTGGTAACATTGCATTCACAAATAACACAGGAGTGAATGGAGGAGCCATAAGCCTATCTAACAATGTCCCACTCCTGTTTCATGACACATGTAATGTACAGTTTTCCAGAAATGTAGCCACCACATTTGGCGGTGCTATCTACAATGAAGGAGAACAAACCGCTCTACTAGCAAATCAAGATAGTTGGACACTGAGTTGTGCAATAGACTTTGTAGGTGATGGCCCCTTCTCCATCACCTTCACTAATAACCATGCAGAGCTTGGTGGTCATGCTGTGTATGCCACACCCATTTATGGCTGCTCTGGTGCTAACCCGAGCACCTATTTCACTATTACTCCATTACCAGAAGACCTCAATGACACCCAAGTACTCTCCTTTCCAGCAAATGTGCAGTTGTGTGCCTGCAGTAACCCCAACATGTGCAACATCACAAGTCAGTATGAAGGAAAGGTAACCACATATCCTGGTAGGACTGTTAGGCTTAATGTTACATCAGTGGATTGTGCAAGTAACATATCACCAAGTGTGGTCTACACACATATAGACACTGACTATCCACACATATCCCTTGGACCCTTGCAGAGTGTGCAGTGGATAGGATCAAAGTGTACAAGTATGGAATATCAAATCTATGGACCAGAAATGGCATCACTGAGATTGCTTCTGTCCAATTATCCAGGATACTCTCCAACAATGATTGAGATCCAGCTGTTACCATGTGAGCCAGGGTTCACACTGATGTCTGACTCATCTTCAGGCCTGATGGAGTGTGACTGTTGTCCGTTCCTCACATCACATGGAGTGCTTTGTGATGCATCAGATGGCACTGTGACCAGACATGGAACTAACTGGATTGGTGTGTACAATTTCACCCTTCCAGCACTAGCTTCTACCTGTCCTTTGGACTACTGCAATAATGGCATAACTAAGCTATCTTTAGCAAGGCCTCGGAACTTGTGCAATGGAGGGCGTACTGGCATTCTATGTGGTCATTGCCATGGTAACCAGAGTGCGATCTTTGGTTCTTCTGAGTGCCAGGTGTGCTCAGATATGTGGCTGATCACACTTGTGATGTTTGCAGTGCTGGGTGTCTTACTGGTGGCAGCACTGTTCTTCCTCAACCTCACTGTTACACAAGGCACACTCTATGGGCTCATCTTCTATGCCAACATTGTTCAAGTCAATACTTCAATATTCTTCAACCAGTCCATTTTAAAGCCTTTGCAAGTGTTTGTGTCATTTGTGAATCTTGACCTTGGGGTCCCTCTGTGTTTCTATGATGGTATGGATGATGCTGACAAGGCTGGCCTTCAGTTTGTGTTCCCAGCCTACCTCCTCATCCTCACCATGACAGTCATTGTGCTCTGCCACTACTGTCTTCAGAGATCTCCAGCCACCTCCTCTAGTTCCTGTCTTTATAGACTTCCCATCATAATAGGAGAAAGAGCAGTTGGTGTCCTATCTACTCTCATCTACTTGTCATATTCCAAATTGTTGAGAACAGTCATTGATGTTTTCACATATTCCACAGTCCACCTGCCCAGTGGGGACATTTATGTGTGGTTCTATGACGGGAATTTGGAATACCTTCATGGAAAACATATTGCATTGTTCGTGGTTGCCATGGTGACGTGCACCCTGTTCCTTCTCCCCTACACCTTTGCCATCACTTTCATTCCGATCATTGAACAGTACAGTGAACACAACAGACTGTTCAACTATCTCCACAATAAGGCCAACCAGATCAAACCAATGAATGATACCCACTATGCCCCCTATAAGTGGGAGTGGCAATGGTGGCTGGGAGCAAGGCTTTGGCTTCTAGTTGTGATGAATGGCTTAAATCCAATGTACTGTTCTAACCAGCCATCCTTGCTTCTGTCTATCCAGGCGACTGTGGTGATCATGTTCACTGTAGTACAGGCTACAGTACAGCCATTTGGACAGCCACTTCAAATGACAGAGAAATACAACAGACACACTTATTGCTACAATCAGCTGTACAATTGCCTTGACTTGTTTTATCTTCTCAACTATGCTGTACTAGCTCTGTCAATGTCTTACATTCTAGACCATGGTTCAGACAAAACTCATATCGTTGTCTGTGTTGGTGTTTTGGTGGGCCTCTTTGTAGTGGTGCTGATGGTGACTGTCTTGTACCATCTCATGGTGGCCATCCTCAAGGCTTGCAAGATGTAGGACATGGCCAAGCAGAAGATAAACAAATGTTTTAAAAGGAAATATGAATTTGTGGTATCTATTGATCCTAGTGAACTCACCAACAATGGTATTAACACCACTGCTGATGATGGTCTGAGAGAACCACTGATAGAAGATTGAAGTCCATGTTACATGACTGTTGATTTCAAACTAAATACTACAATAAAATATAACTGGGTGATGAAGCATTTTAATTTCATATACAAATCTCTTTATGTTGATGTTTAAAGATCTGTTTACATGCATGATAATACACAATGGACATGAACCGTATATAACATCTAAGCTAGTGCATTAACATGAGGCATGCACCCCAATATTGAGGCAACATTTCCCCTCTGGATAGCAATAGGAAGTTGCTGTCAAAGACATTGAGTCAGTGGCATTGTAATCTCCAGTGTTAAGTTTCATCCTCTCACCATGTTATTCTATTGAGTATGAGGGGTTTCGATTACTACAGAGCAAAAAATATAGTTCTGCTTTAAATAGCCATATAGCTTATTCCCGGCCAACTCAGCTACTAGATGAGATTGGATCCACTGGTAGATCTGGTGAGGTATGAAGCAGCAGATGTATCAGGGCAGGTGGCATCCCATTCTAAATATTTTCCATGTTTCCAGGACAAGATTGTGACATCATCAACATCATCAACCTAAAGCACTCAGACTGATCTAAACCTGAGGGTTCAAGGTGGGATGGTATGTGTAATGCACTAAGAGCCCTATGGATGATGTTGTTTATGACCCCATGGCAATGATGTCTTGGTAACCAAGACTACGGCAACAGCTGAGCCCGTATGGTGCAGTACAGTCTATGTTGGCTCCACACATAGTACATAGTTTACAAATAGGCGGACACCTAAAGATAACAAGTAAGTAAAAAACATTCTCTAGAAAGTTGGTGGCATATAGGATTGAACTGGATTGAATGACAATAGTGGTGTAAAAAGCACAGAAACAAGATTTGACAGAAATTGAACCGGGACAATTCTATACCTAGAGCATTCCCCAGCATGTACTATTTTAGAACGGTAGGTGCTAATATACCCTATTTTGTTCTCCCAGTCCAATCATATCAGCTTCTGTCAAATCTTGTTTCCATGCTTTTTACACCACCAGTCATCCATATCATCCTATATGCCACCAACTTTCTCTAAGAGAATGTTTTTATTTACTTGTTTCGTAAGTTTTTTTTCCACAGTGGGGTGGTAGTGTCTTTACAGGAGGGGTCAGGGGTGTATTTCTGCATGCAAAATGGAAGTGGTCAAATCTCAAGATTTTTTGTTTTTCTACACAAATATTAATTTTTTGGGGTGTGATTAGTTCATCCACTCGAAAGCATTTGTAGCAGATATTATAGTGTCACTAAAGTTTTCATCCCAGCTATACCCCCACCAAATTGATCTAATTTATTGGAATAGTAATAATGATAAATGGACATACACAAATACACTAATATATAAACATACAACTATGACTACACACAATGTGCACAAAATGCTAACTATATCTTCAGCCGCCCATAGAGTTCAGTAAGAACCACTGACTTTGCCTTGGATGAGCAAGTGTCTAGTCGAGAAGGAAGCTGGGAGATAGACTCCAAAGCCTCCTTTACCCAGGCTCCATATGACTCCACTACTAATGGTACACAGACCCAATTCAGTTCATTACATTTAGCATCATTAGAAGAGTGCTTTCTCAGCTCAGTGGTCAGTGCAGCTACTCCTGTTGTCACTCTCGCTTCCAAAAGAGTTGTAGGATTAAGCGGAGATGTGACAGACAGGTCAAAAGCTGCTGGCTTGCCCAAGACCCAGTTTGGAACCAAAAGGTCAGCTAGATGGGTGTGGCTGTGATTGTTACCCATTTCCACCTGGACACCCAGATGAGCTCGCTGGCAGGACTCCGCAAGGACATCACGCAGTTTGTTGTGGTGGAAAACCACATCACCACCCCTTTTGCAGGTAACAGCATGATGGCCCAGTGGGTCCAAGGCAATCTCAGGGCACAGTGGGCAGCATGAACCATATGAAAGATCCAGGCCAAGCCACCACTTGATGGCAACCAGAAATTGGGAAGGGTCAAGATGGAGTCCAAGACCCTCTGCAGGAGTAACAGACAGCCATGAACCTGCATGTGGGGAGGAAACAGACAGCAAGTTAGCCTTGTCAGCGATGGAGGACATATCCAGGATAACCTTGAAGAGGTGGTCATCCAGCTTGGAGGAGAGGCTCTTTTGGGTGACAAGAGTCAACAGAAGTGCCTCTGAGTTAATGGTGGTACAAAAGAATTAAACATTTGAATTGCTGAGGCAAGGTGATGTTGAGACTGGGAGCCAAAACCTTTGGTACAAAGTGAGGCAATGTAAGCTGCAGGGAAGTGTTGTGCGAGGGAACGTGAACCCAGAGTACCTCTACTCATGCTCAGCCTAGCCTGGTGCCAGGCATGATCAGAAGTGTCCACAGCAGTACATAGTGCAAAAGCACTTACGTACATCCCTCATCAAATAACTGAAAGGCCTTTGTGGTATGCAAAGGAGGTGTAGTGCGAGCCAGATGGACAAGTTTATACAGAAACCTCCTCAAATACGAAGGAGTATAAAGGCCACATGAGGGTCAACTGCTCCAACCTCTTCCAGACTGAATAATAATGATAGTTATAATAATTTGTTATATAGTGGACAAATCCTCCACGTGCATCTTGGCCTCTCCTCCGACGAGCTCCTCCTCTTTCCCAACCTCCTCCTTCTTTCCAATCCCAGCCTCCTCTCCTCTTTCCTGGTGGCCACCCCTGCATCTAAATGCTACTGGTCTTGCCTCTGGCCATGGCAGCCATGGAGGTGGTGGTAGCAGCCAGGGTGGTGGCAATGGGGGCGGCACTCCTAGTGGTAGTGGTGGGGGGGGGGGGGGGGGGGGCATTATTAACTGAACTTAACAGCTCACTATTCCTAAGAATAGCTTTTTCAAGACCACCATTGTACTTCACTAGTGCATGAGAGTTGATTTCATACAGGGAGTAGCTATATGGGAGAGGGAAATGATTTCAGTCATTAATTACTACACGTACATTTGCCAACCAGGTCTATGCGTACAAAAAAGTCAATAAAAGTGTAATTAGTTCACACAGGCATGCACAGGTCTACATGTATACATGTATAACAAACAATGATCAAAATGGGGTCATCATGGCCGAGAACGTTTTATTTACCACTGTAGATGGAGCAATCATCGATCCCTTACAAGTTGGCATTTTACACATCATGCATGAACACATAACCAGTACGGACATCTCTATAAGCAGGACACTATCTCTAGGTCCCAAACAACTTATGTTGAAAATGCACTAACTTATACCCTTGAATGGCAAACACCTCAATATTCCATAATCCAGAACTACGTACATGTAAGTGTGTCATCTGCTCAGGCTGCAATAAGAATACAAAAATACCCCCAAAAGCAGACATGCAATGATGTTATAATTCGAGTTCACACTGATATTTGTATAAAGTGATAGTTTGATAGTTTACAAATATACAGAGTGCACTCAAGCTTCAAGAACGATGAGTTGATTGACGGAAACATTTACTGATAATTCTATTTTTTTAAGCACATTTTTTATATTTATAGCAGTTGCCTCAATGCAATCACATATCTCGAGACTAAAAGAATTTTTAAGTGCTAGCATGGCTAGTAAGCCTATGAGAAATGATTTGCCTCTTGCTAAGAAATAGGAAGTTATAAAAGAAGCACAGAAAGTGTTGGTATACCGGTACACACGATAGCAATAAGGTATGACTGTGGGATTAATTACACATACTTTTTAAAAACATTTTTAGGTTATGAATTAATGGTAGATTGAAGTCCAAATGACTGTTAACTATGAAATAGTATAGCACACTAGGATTGCTCATGTTACATATGCACAAAATATAACTGGGTGATGACGTTGTTAATAAACAAAATTCATAATTTAATTTCATATACAAATTTCCTTTATGTAGAATTTCTATATCAGTTTACAGCTGCTTGGTCAGTCAACAAAATATAATGCCTTGATAATCTATCTTTCAAAACAATTACAGACCTACACTATAATGTATTGCATACATAGATCGGTGAGAGCCGAAGTGAAAGCTATTCCTTCCATATGTGCATGCTGTTCCAGGTTTATAAACAGTTTTAAAACCATGTGTGTGTGTGTGTGTGTGTGTGTATGACTATTATGTATGTGTTGTGGGTGTGTGCGTTTTAGTATATACATGTATAAGTGAATACTAATTTTGAATACATATTTTAACTACCAATGTAATGTACACATGCACCCACACACAAACATGCACACACAACACTCAAAACACAGACAGAAACATAGTTAAAAGTTTACACACTCAAACACACAAACCCACCAGCAGTGACCTAGGAAGTAGGGTGTGTAACCGATTTTCAGGTTTTGTAGGTTAACCGATTATTCGCGATTACCTATTTGGTCGACTATGCATTTAGTAGAATAGCAGGTTACCGATTTCTGAATTTCCTTTAGTCGAAATAACCGATTCTGTTTTTCTTAGTCGATATTCGTTTCCTTCATATGCAGAAATCGGTAGGAAATCGATTACCCCTTTGATATGCCCTTCGCTTTTCCCACCTGCAGTATAAAGGGTTAATTAATCGATAAACAGAAACATTGTTGACATGATGAAATGAACAATAGTCTGGGGACCCCGCTGAATTACCATCAGTCCAATCAACGTCAGTGGGCACGGCGATTTAAATACGTTCGCGCTCTCTGCTGTACATGTGCGTTAATCGAACGTGCAGTAGCGGCGGGAGGGGGGGGTCGGGGGGGGGGGGGGGGGGGTATATGCCCCCGGGCGCCGGTCGAGGGGGGGCGCCGTCAGGATGTAAATTTGAAAAAAATTCTACGTTGTCTAACAAAAATAAATAAATTTTGACGAGGAACGAGCGGATAAATTAATGATGTCATGTAGATACGTAATTGTCGTAACCGCAATCATTGCCACATTGTTGCTAAAAATGCTATCGATTCGAGAAAATGCAGGGGCGGGGGGGGGGGGGGGGGGGGGGTTACAACTTGCAACCCCCCCTTTTGTCCAAAATCCTTTTTTTTTTGCACGCAATTTTAGGGGGTTTTGGAGGTTGCTACCCCCCCCCCCTTTTGTCCAAAAATGCTTTTTTTTCCCGCACGCAGTCGTAAGCTGACAGCCCCCCCCCCCCCGCTCGTTGAACCTGCCGAAAACGGACACACCCCCCCCCTCCCCCGCTCGTTGAACCTGCCGAAAACGGACAGCACCTAATACATTGTCCTGCCCCCGGGCGCTAATAACCCTCGCGCCGCCACTGCGAACGTGCTATGTACTCTTTTGCACAGCAGATGTCTTGATTGGCGGCTTTGTCATATGCGTGGAGTGGTGTTCCACCCATCCACCCAACATGCAAGAACGTGTTCTTTGGTGAAAAAATACTTGAATTCCCATCAGTCACTGTCAGAGTGGATGCGGCGTGAGTGCACCTCGTTCCCAGTCCCTGCGGATACTGTGTTGGTATAAACCATAGATTGATGACCTATTAGGTTATCAATCTATGGTATAACCAGTTGATAAGCAATAAAACTGGCTATACGTGCATAGACTTGAGAAACTGTGATTTATCTGGCCAATACCACAAATCGGAAAAACCTAGGTAATCGTTGGCAAATCAATGGTGCACTAATCGCCAAAATCGATTTAATGTTTCTAAAATAACCGATTTTCAAGTTGCTATTAACCTGAAAAATCGATTGGACTTTTTTTTCATAGTCGAAATAATCGATTTTGATTTATGAAAAAGGTTACACACCCTACTAGGAAGCATGGGGGCTGTTGGGGCCAGATTTTTGTTATGGGGGCTAGAAGTGGGGGGAATAACCAATGAGCCCTGAGCTGTGTGCAGTGTTGTGATGATAAGTGATGAGACTGAACATCAGGTTAGTACTTTTAATATATCAAAAATAATAAAGCATGGTGTGGGAGGGGCACACCCCTCCCAGTTAATTAATATCGACCACTTCAATTAGACTATCTTGAGCTACACAATTTGTCTTGATCTGTTTTTTACTTAAACTAGTTAACATATATGGGAGAGGGGGGGACTCTTGGAAATTGTGGCTGTGATTCAATAGATAATTCAAGTATAAACACAACTGCAGCTAACTGTTTTTGCTTGTAGGTGTTGAATAGTTGATGCCAATAAGGAGAAAGTGTGGGGGATGTTGTGTCTCGGCATAATCAACTATCTACACATGCAGATTTGCCGTACCATAAACTGTTGATACCCTTTCTTCCCAATTGGGTTTGCTGTAAATGTGCAGCCCCTAACGTCACTGTGGTCTCACCGCTTGGTTGAACCCATAATGTTGAATCGGGTAATCAGAGCAGGGTCAGCTGCCCTCTCAGCAGAAGGAAGCAGCATGACAGCAATGACCTAAAATGCAGCGAACAACTGGGTATGTGTTTCAATGGCTGTAGAGGTATGTGGAGCTTGGGGTGAGGAGACACAACATACTTTTTCACGTTCAGCCACCAGACCTTGCTGTGACGTCTTCTTCTGTACCAAAGTCACAAGCACTTTGTAGCAATATAGTAGGATGAACCTGACGACAGCTGACACTGGTCAGAGCCAATGTAAGGGCCTTGATAGACATGGTCACCCTAGGTTAATGCATAATTATACTGTCACTAGTAATTATATAGTAACCAATGTTTTTTTTTAAGACTTATTACGTGTAATTTAAAATTAAATGTTATTTGCAACCCTTCAACACAGGCTTTAAAAGCCGATTTGAAAAGTGACTTACGTAAGTGGATGTGTTTCAACTTAGTACTGTAAGGCCAAAAAAATTTGCATGGCAAATATTTGCATATTCAGCACCATACTGTAAATCATTTAGCATAATTGTTTGTTCCTATTACATTAGTGTCAGGGTTCACGACCATCCTGACATAATGAGGTGTTAAGTGATGGAATAGCGGGAGCCTCCGGGTGTAGAAAGATGTATATGAGGGCTTTTTGTTACAATGACTATACATGTATAATGTGTATTGTGCGTGTGTTTGTTGGCCTTGTCTGGAGTTGGACATCTAGCAGCTGGAGGGAAGGAGTGGCTTGGTGGCGCTAGCACAAGTGGTGCGCACACTGCGGCTAGATAGATCCTTCACATATGGTGGCAGCGGTGGGATCCATCCCTGCCAGTTGTGCAGGGAGACCCATGGATCCAGAATGAGTATAGTGATGGAACGGGTCGAGGTGGACCTAAGAAGGAAGGCTGGCAGTGTACCCAAAAGTGGTAGACCAGAGGGTAGCCGGCTAGATAGAGAAGGCTAGCAGTACTCAAGAGTGGAGAACCTGAGGATAGTGCAGCCGTTCCTGAACCTGGGAAGACCTACGATTGCCATTATGATACTGGCGGAGGGCCATGCACCGTACTGTGTCCCGAGGTTTGGCACATGCAGTTGTCAATGTACATGTGGTCCCATGAGGTGGCACACGGCGTCACCCCATCGAGTACTATGTGGACCAGGATGATGCAGACCATAAGCACCAGAACCAGCTGCGTCTGTCCAGGATGACCCTCTGGCATGAGTATGGCCCCCAGAATCATCCAGGTGACCATATTCCAATAATCCTGAGTTTTCCGCCTTGTGAAAAGGAACCTCAAGACTGGCAGGGAAGTGCTGTGGCCAGCACACTGCACACCAAATGCCAATATATATGTATAATGCAGAACTGATTCACGTGCTCATTCTAGTTGTTGCCTTCCTAGGAGATTTGTCTTCTGTCATTGAGAATTTGTGTGTGTAGCTAGGTGATTTGCGTGATTTGCCATATCTACTCCTGCAACTTCCTTTGAAGTCCTGTTTTCCATAATAACACGACAGAACTCAATTATCTCTAATGCATATGTTAATCACTTGGAACAGGAATCTGCAACACACATGCATGCATCAATGAAGCACATCGTGCTAAAATGGTTGAGAACTGCCTGCCAGTACCCCCCTTAACCACCATACAAAGGTTGCTTTTTGCAAAAATATGTACCAGGATATATGTAATGTGTAACACCTTACACAGAAATGTGCTTGGGCCTACATCTCTATACGTGATTGTATAGATTTTGCGTAAAATCACTTTGAATACCAGAATACACTTGCACGTCCAATAACACACACAATCAGCTGCTAGTAATTTAAATAGCTTCCTAACTGAGTCAGGGTCAACGCACACAAAGACGAGCATGATAGCACCATACAAGTGCTAGCGCATGCGCGGTGTGACAATCTACTTCCCGCGCTTCTGGTGGATCCCAACCTGTCAGCTGGCCTTTGGCGACCCTAGGCCCTGATCATGCGATTCAATGATACATTAGTTTGCAGCGGAGTTCATCGGAGCTTTCCAAAGCGCTATAACACTGTCATATAGATCCTACATCATCCATGCATATTTGCATTAACTTCGACAATGAAGCTTCCTGTAGTGTGGCTTACGGCCCTGTTGTCCGTTTATCATTTGAAAGAAATACATGTAATCGATCCGCAGTTGTGAAAATCAGGCCTGGTTCAGCAACCGTAACGTAATGACACGCAATTATGACTACATAATATTGTATAACCGGACCACTATATATATAGTGTGGCTACGGCCCTATAGCTGTTATTAAGTTGTAGGGATGAAGGTTCGGGTGTTACTTGTTTTATCTGCACTTGGGAGCTCTATGCTTGGTATGTCCGATAGGGTCAACCTCTCCGCTACCATTCCGCCTGGTCGCTATGCTCTACAGGACTACCTATGCAGCGGACTGCTCAAGTCCAATATGGCTATTGAGTTGGACGATGGAGAGCATCGGATATCTCCTGGACCGTTATGTCACATCTTCAATGAAAGCAACATTACGATAACTGGATCATCCACAAAGACCACTACTGTACGTTGCGAAGGTGAGGGGAGAGGGTTTGCGTTAATCTCCGTACTGAATTTGACGATAAAGAAAATGACATTCATAAATTGCGGACAACGATTACAATCTACCGAAAACATTCTCTTTGTGGACTGCACATTTCAGAACAATTCAAATGGAGCGATTTCTTTAATATCAAGTGTGAATACAAATATCGCAAACTGTATATTTGAAGGCAATAGTGCTACTGATGGTTATGGTGGCGGTGCTGTGTGGTTGAGTGGTTCTGTCGTCAATGTTAGCATCACAAACTGCACATTTCAAAACAACAACGCCCCCAATGGTGGTGCTGTGGCTATTAATGGATCCACTGTCGATGTTAGCATAACAAACTGCACATTCCAGAACAACAGTGCTACTTATGGTGGTGCTGTGTGGTTAGATGGATCAACACTCAATGTTCATATACTAGACTGCATATTTCAAAACAACGGCAATGCAAGTAAGGGTGGTGCTGTGTGGTTGAGTGGATCGACTGGTAATGCTAGCATCACAAACTGTACATTTCTAAACAACGAAGCGTATGTTAATGGTGGTGGTATGTGGTTCTATGAATCAACAGACTATAACATCAAAAAAGACACATTTCAGATCAAAACTGCTATTGATATTAACATCACAGGATGCACATTTCTGAACAACAGTGCCATTGATGGAATTGGTGGAGCTATGTGGTTCGACCAATCAACTTACAGTATTAGCATCAAATACTGCACATTTCAGGACAACAGTGCTACTTTTGGTGGAGTTGTGGGGTTAGTTAACACAACTGGAAATATTAACATCATGGGATGCACATTTCTGAACAACAGTGCCACTAATGGAAGTGGTGGTGCTGTGTGGTTGAATCAATCAACTGTCAATATTAGCATCACATACAGCACATTTCAGAACAATGTTGTTACTGGTGGTAGTGGTGGTGCTGTGAGATTGGGTGGATCAGTTGTCAATGTTATCATCACAAAATGCACATTTGAGTACAATAATGCTTGGAATGCAGGTGCTGTGTTGTTGCATGAGTCAGCTGGTGATGTTAGCATCACAAACTGCACATTTCAGAACAACACTGCTGGTACTGTTGGTGCTGTGTGGTTATTGGAATCAAGTGGCAATATTAGCATCACAAACTGCATATTTGAGAACAACAATGCTATTTATGGTCATGGCGGTGCTGTGTATTTGGATACATCAACTACCTTCTGTAACATTATAAATAGCACATTTCAGAACAATAGTGCTGAATGTGGTACTGGTGGTGCTGTGGAGATGGTGGAATTATTAGGTGGTCTTAGCATCATAAACAGCACATTTCAAACGAATTCAGCTACTAAAGGTGGAGCAATATTCTTTTACAATATTCACTGCAATAATATATTTATTCATCAGTCAAAATTTGTCAACAACATTGCACTAGTAGGAGCAGCAGCCTATATAACTAATCAGTACTCTGTATCATTATGTAACTTCATACTTGAGGATGTGGTGGTTAATCATAATTATCACATTGCTATTAGCACATACAATGAGACAAGAGGAGGGGCCATCTACTTTAATGGAGTAAATTTGAGTATCAGTGGAAGCACTAACTTGGGGAGTCAGTTCTCATCTAACTCTCCCCAAGGAGCCATTCAAGGAGAAAATGGTTTTCTACTGCTGTCTGGTAACATCGCATTCACAAAAAACACAGGAGTGAATGGAGGTGCCATAAGCTTATCTTACAATGTCCCACTCCAGTTTCATGACAAATGTAATGTGCAGTTTTCCAGAAATGTAGCCACCAGATTTGGCGGTGCTATCTACAATGAAGGAGAACAAACCAATCTTCAAATATATCACAATGGCCAAATACTCAGTTGTGTAATAGACATTGTAGGTGATGGCCCCTTCTCCATCACCTTCACTAATAACCATGCAGAGCTTGGTGGTCATGCTGTGTATGCTACACCTATCTATAATTGCCTGGGTGCTAACTTGACCAGCTATTTCACCATTACTCCATTACCAGAAGACAAGAATGACACCCAAGTACTCTCCTTTCCTGCAAATGTGCAGTTGTGTGGCTGCAGTGACCCCAAAATGTGCAACATCACAGGTCAGTATGAAGGAAAGGTTACCACATATCCTGGTAAGACTGTGGTACTTTATGTTAAATCAGTAGATTATAGAAGTAACATATCACCAGGTGTGGTCTACACACAAATAGACACAAGTGGTACTGTCTCTCCTAACATTGCCCTTGGACCTTTGCAGAGTGTGCAGTGGATAGGATCAAAGTGTACAAGTATGGAATATCAAATCTATGGACCAGAAATGGCATTACTGAGACTGTTTCTGTCCAATTATCCAGGATACTCTCCAACAGTGATTGAGGTCCAGCTGTTACCATGTGAGCCAGGGTTCACACTGATGTCTGACTCATCTACAGGCCTGATGAAGTGTGACTGTTCTCAGTTCCTCACATCACATGGAGTGCTCTGTGATGCATCAGATGGCACTGTAACCAGACATGGAACTAACTGGATTGGTGTGTACAATAATACCTTCCCAGCACTGGCTTCTACCTGTCCTTTGGACTACTGCAATAATGGCATAACTAAAATATCTCTAACAAGGTCTGGGCACTTGTGCAATGGAGGGCGTACTGGCATTCTTTGTGGTCATTGCCATGATAACCAGACTGTGGTCTTTGGTTCGACCACATGCCAGGTGTGCACAGATATGTGGCTGATCACACTTGTGATGTTTGCAGTGCTGGGTGTCTTACTGGTGGCAGCACTGTTCTTCCTCAACCTCACTGTTACACAAGGCACACTCTATGGGCTCATCTTCTATGCCAACATTGTTCAAGTCAATCCTTCAACATTCTTCAGCCAGTCCATTTTAAAGCCATTGCAAGTGGTTGTGTCATTTGTGAATCTTGACCTTGGGGTCCCTCTGTGTTTCTATGATGGTATGGATGATGCTGACAAGGCTGGCCTTCAGTTTGTGTTCCCAGCCTACCTCCTCATCCTCACCATGACAGTCATTGTGCTTTGCCACTACTGTCTTCAGAGATCTCCAGCCACCTCCTCTAGTTCCTGTCTATATAGACTTCCCATCATAATAGGAGAAAGAGCAGTTGGTGTCCTATCTACTCTCATCTACTTGTCATATTCCAAATTGTTGAGAACGGTCATTGATGTTTTCACATATTCCACAGTCCACCTGCCCAGTGGGGACATTTATGTGTGGTTCTATGATGGGAATTTGGAGTACCTTCATGGAAAACATATTGCATTGTTTGTGGTTGCCATGGTGACATGCACCCTGTTCCTCTTCCCCTACACCTTTGCCATCACTTTCATTCCAATCATTGAACAGTACAGTGAACACAACAGACTGTTCAACTATCTCCACAAGAAGGCCAACCAGATCAAACCAATGAATGATGCCCACTATGCCCCGTATAAGGGGGAGTGGCGATGGTGGCTGGGAGCAAGGCTTTGGCTTCTAGTTGTGATGAATGGCTTAAATCCAGTGTATTGTTCTAACCAGCCATCCTTGCTTCTGTCTATCCAGGCTACTATGGTGATCGTGTTCATGTTAGTGCAGGCTAAAGTAGAGCCATTTGGACAGTCACTTCAAATGACAGATAAATACAACAGACACACTTATTGCTACAATCAGTTGTACAATTGTCTTGACTTGTTTTACCTTCTCAACTATGCTGTACTAGCTCTGTCAATGTCTTACATTCTAGACCATGGTTCAGACAAAACTCAAATCACTGTCTGTGTTGGTGTTTTGGTGGGCCTCTTTGTAGTGGTGTTGATGGTGACTGTCTTGTACCATCTCATGGTGGCCATCCTCAAGGCTTGCAAGATGTATGACATGGCCAAGCAAAAGATAAACAGATGTTTTAAAAGGAAATATGAATTAATGGTATCTATTGATCCAAATGACAATGGTGTTAACACCCCTGCTGATGATAGTCTGAGAGAACCACTGACAGAAGACTGAAGTATATTTTACATGGCTGTTGTGAAATAATGTTACTGATCGCTAGCATGGTCTACTAAGAATTACGTATTACTCTGAACTGGAAAATTGCATGCTTGAGTTATTGTAAGTGATTAGTGGATATGTTGTGCTGATACTAAACTACTTGTATTTTTGGTCATCTTTTTCATATAATAATATATAGGATACATTTAAATTCATATTGGATTGATACAGCACGAACATGACACAGACACATGATATGCACAAAACAAGTTGCTAGCCTACTGAAGCTCAGGAGGAGGTATGGACCTGGACAGGATCGCGGTGGCATTGGCCCTGACTAGATTCATGCTCAACCTCCCATACAGCTCATGGATGACCACTGTCTTTGACTTTCCCAATGATGTAGCCAAACGGGACCCAAGTGTAGAAAAGAATTATTATTATATGATTAAAATATAATTATAATAATATATATATTTATTATATACGTAATTTTTACATACACCGTACAGCACACCAACAAAATCAAAGTCACAGCAGCAACCCCCCCCCCCCCCCCTCCCCCCTGAAACCTTGCACAGGTGAGCAAGGCTCTAGCATTGGCTCTCACAAGCGAAAGGCTAAGCCTCTGGTACAAGATGGCGGTAGACTGTGATTTGTTGCATCCCATTTGGATGGCTAGACAAGCCGCAAGCTGCAAGAAGGATTGTTGTGCTTCCATGCCCCAGCATCCATATGATTCCTTATTATTATTATTATTATTATTATTTATTTATTATTATTATTATTAATAAATTAAAACTGTCAAATATACATGACATACGCCAAATACGAGTAATAAATGTTTATGTGACAGAATATGTAATAAACACAACACTTAAATCACACTACAGTTAATTAAACTTTAAGATGGGAGCCACCTGGAGAGGATCGCTGTTGCATTCGCTCTCACCAAATGCAGGTTGAGCCTACTGTACAGCTCAGACAGCACAGCTGCAGCTGACCCTCAATGTCAACAGCTCTTGCTTAATGCCTGGTACTTAGATGATGGGGCCCTGGCTGGTCCAGGCTCTGCTGTGCTCAGAGCTCTAGAGGTCCTAGGTGCAGAAGGCAAGCCAAATGGTCTGATCCTTAACCCATCCAAATGTGAACTGTTCAGTCCTAATACAGATACCTTTCAACCTTTCGACTCCAGCATCCCTACATCAACTACACCTAACTTTGAAATCCTGGGGGCACCAATTGGAAGTCCAGAATTTTGTGGTGAATACATTGAGGCAAAGAGAAAGCAGGCTTGTTCTCTTCTCCATCTTTTACCTCAGCTATGTGACCCTCAAGTATCCATCTTGCTACTTCGCCACTGTGCTAGCTTTTGTAAGCTGTCTCATTTAGGTCGCTCAATTCCTCCGTGTGATTCTTCTCTAAGGCAGTTTATGCTCTTTGATGAAGATGTCCTCCACTGTTTGGAAGAATGTGCAGCCTTTGAACTTACACTTTCAGCCACCAAACAAGTTCAGCTACCATTACGGCATGGTGGTCTTGGATTGACATCAGTCTCTAACCACTCCTCCAGTGCATTTATTTCGTCTTTGTCCAATGCTATTGATGTCACCAGTGCTCCAAATGCTTCCCATCACCTCAAACAGGCAATAGCACTCTACAACACAAAGATCAACTCTGCTGATGCAATAACATTTGAATCAGTGACTAGCTCTCCTCCACAACAGCACCATCTATCAGGCAAAATTGAAGACAATTCCTTTCAGACTCTTCTTATCAACAGTACAGTCTGTACCAGAGCAAGACTCAGAGCAGTATCAGCCAGTAATGCTAATGCCTGGTTGAGAGCTATTCCTTGCATACACAATGACTTAGCTTTGGAGCCTCAAGAGATGCAAGTCCTATTAAAATGGTGGCTAGGTCTACCTGTCTTCTCAGCTGACAGTAAATGTCCCTTCTGCTCAAGTGCCCTTGATCCAGATTGCCACCACGCCCTTACATGTCGTTCTGGAGGGGATGTCATTGCACGGCACAATAAGCTGAGAGACTGTGTTGCCAACCTGTGCTCCAAAGCATGCTTATCTCCTCAACTGGAGAAAGGTCCAGGCATAGACTTTTCTAGGCCAGCTGATGTGCTGGTGCCAAACTGGTCCCTCTCCAACCCTGCAGCTTTTGACCTGAAAGTCATTCATCCGCTTAATACGGACTTGATTCTGGAAGCGAGTTTGGCTTCAGGCAACTCTGCAGAGGTTGGTGAGATTGAAAAGCATGCCAAGAATGATCAGATGTGTGCAAGGTTGGGCTGGACATGTATTCCATTAGTGGTGGAAGTCTATGGTGGTTGGGGATGTGAAGCCAAAGAATGCTACTCTAGATTGAGCAAGAGGCTAGCTATGCAAGTGGGAATCTGTGAAACTGAGGCACTGTGCCAAATGTACTGCCTGCTGGCTGTCACACTGATGAGGCAGAATGCAAGAGCCATCCTCCTCAGATGTGCCCGTGCTCCCCTTCTTGAGTATTAAACTTAATTGTGTTATGTAATGAAATTATTATTATTATTATTATTATTATTATTATTATTATTATTATGAATATACATCGATATATAGTGCACCTATAGTGGCTAAATACAATTCTGTGCTAGAGTTACAGTCAGTGACCTAAATCATACACCACAATCATTTGACCGCTATGTCCTTATCTGTGCATGATTCAATGACAAGAGACCTAAACGTGGCCAAGGCCACCCAGCCATACATTAATGTATCATAACCTAAATGTTTTGTTTGAGTTGGTGGCAAGACAGTCTTATGTATTTGTATGACATCATTGTGCTATGTCTATGGAAAGACCTCTATTCAATTTAGTGCTATCTAAGAATGATAGCAGTGCATAAGCCAACTTCATATACAACAACACACACCCTATGGAAACACCTCTATACATTGTTATTTTCATGCACTGTTAATTTGGTAATAGCTGAAGATTTTTTTGTATGCAGTCTAGGAGAACAAATGATGCATAACTCCTTACCAATGTAATAACACCAGTGTGCTTTGCAGCTATCAAGTTGTTCAGGTTAATGTTAGATAAAGAACTGTCCAGTTGAGCAAAGTGAGTGGTGGAAAATACTCCTGATCAACTCAAGCCTATGATAACTACCCATAAAATGGTAAAACGTCATTTGCCGGCATGAATTATGTGTGAAAATGTGTGCCACTTTGCTCAACTGTATCTCAATAACAGATAACCTAGCTACAGGACCTTATTTACATACCAAATTTGGATACTCCTTGAAATGGATATAGGACAATGTTTATAGTCTTCTGCCAAATGCACGTTATGTTAACTTGTGGTATAATATTATGATGGTCTGGCAACTAAGAGGAACAAAAAGGTTCCCTAGAATGTTCACACTCATTGCAATGGATTGTGTGATGTCATGAAAAGCCAAACATATGACATGTGTTTACCCAAGGTTTGCACTTTACTCGATGTGCAATTTAGGCTTGGATCTCAAAAAAACATACTTGCAACAAACTACTACATGTACACTGAATCTAATCAGGGCCCGTTTGTGCAGCTCATTTTCTAAGTTTAAACAACCAACCCAACCTAAGCTAGCCAGGCCCATTAAGAGTGGTAGCAGGGCATATGGCAATGCTAATTTAATGAGGATCCTCTCCCTTCCCCTCTGCACACACACTTTATATCGCATAAAGGACTACGTGAACGTGAATGCAAATTATCATACAAATTGTCAATTTGTTTTCTGAAAATTATTTGGCAATGCAGCAAAACATCTTAAAACATAACTTATTGCCGGAATGCCAAGTGACACAACGATTAATAATCTGTGCCACCACTCATGATTTTGATCTTTAACGTCATGTGTTGACCACAAGACGTTATGTGCTGCACTTGCAACCTTATAAGTACATGCTCAGTTACTGCAAATTTAGTTTCTTCCCCCACAACGTTCAAGTTGGCTGAAGAGTTCCATTATTCAAATGACTTCTCTAATGCACCTAGTACAGGAATTTGTACCCCCACCCCGGCATCAATGAAGCACATCCTGTTTTTAAAAACGGTTGAGAATTGCCAGTTTCCCCTGCATAAAAAGTATACGTTGTTGCAACATTGTACATATATGTACTGAACGTGGAACAGTTACACAGAAATGTGCTTGCATGGGTCTACATCCCTATGTATGTGAGTGACTGACAATACAAACATCTACATAGCGCTAGATGTACGTAGATCTACATACTAGACCTGAATACTTGCGAGTCTAATACTGCCCATAGCACATACAGAGCTCGGTGTTATCGATGTTCATTAGCATGTAACCAACCGTTCATTTTCATTTAATCAATCATTAGTGTGATTGGATTCACAATAAACGGTTAGAACCAATAATTAATTCATTGGTTGATAATGTATACGTACGTACGTACATGTGTACTCCATGGACTAAGTTGTTGCGATAAAATAAAAAATAGCAACAGCCGTCGTAATAAAGCAGGTGGTAGTAATAGAAAGGTGGTTATCATTATACGTAAATAAACATACAAGCGTTACGTAAGCGCAATAATTACGGGGGAACTGCATAAGTGCCCTTCCTTTTACTAAATAACCTCGAAGACATTCTGCCAAAAAACGACGTCGCTACTCAAAAGTGGCGAACAAATCGTCCCTCAATGGCATAGGGAGCATCCATAAATTATGTCACGCTATTTGGACCATACATACATGTTGTCAACATTTGTCACAGAAGAACCATACCCCATACCACGCCTCTAAATGATGTCACGCTTTCATTACACCATACCCCTAGTCTGGGGACCAGACCATATATGAGAATATGGGTCTGGTGGCGTACCATAGAAGGTTTTGTGCCAGAGGAATGTAATTATCCTGCAGTCCGCAGATCGCTGATTAACGTAGTTTATTCATTGCAGCTTATTGTGGGCGTTCCTACATGTGTATGTATCAGGCTAAGACTTATAGTGGGGATATTACAATTACAATGGAGCCTTGGACGTTCCGTAGTGGATCAAATAAACACGGCAGTACAAAAAAACACATCGATTTCCCTCCGCCTGTTGGTAGTGATACAAAGGTGTGGTTTCCAGCTGTGATGCTCTGTACTGCGTCCCGCTGCTCTTTTCTAAGCGTTACACTTAGCTTTTTGCTTGTCTGGTCTAAAGCATAATCAAACCTGTCGATCGTCACTGTTAGCCATCGCCATGATAGAAATGCCCACAATACAATAACAATTACGTTAATTAGCATTCCTGCGGTACTGCTCATTATGAGGCACCGGGCACAAAACGCCATATTCTCATATATGGTCTGGTCCCCAGACTACCATACCCCCACAAGAATGAGATTTCTTTATTCTCTTCTCCAATTAACAGAGATGGCTGATTTCTATCAATCGGCTATTGATTTGTTTGATGTGTGTGTGCCTTCTTGTAGGCTTCGCGCACGCGGAAATACAAAATACTCACCCATACGACTAAGGAGAAAAATGAGTCTGGGAACGAGACCAGTCCTCAAGACGACTGTGGAGAAAATGGGTCTGAGGACGAGTTCAGAACGAGCTTTGTTAAAGCTATCGACTCCAACAAACCATGAATATGATCTACTTTCCCTTCTGGTTCGACATCAACAAGGAGCCCGTTTCCCGTTAACTCGCGAACCGCCTCGAGTCGCGTTTCTAATGACTTCATGACGTGTGTATGACAGTACAACCATCAGTTGGGAGTTACGTAGTAAACCAAAGCAGCATATCAGGATGAGGACAAAAATAGGAGCAAAAAAGGTACAAACCGTAGAAAGGCCAGTATAGTTACATATCAATTTAGTACGGCAGCTTAATTAGTAAAAACCTCGTTGTCCGGGGTACGAGGGCCAACTATTTGACAGGACTCCGCCCCCTTATTCTTATCGGGGGCGGGGCGGCTAAAAGCAGCGTGTTGTATAATGGTAGGGAGTTGGATTGGGGGTCCTTTCATACCTAGCTAGTCTTTTATAATAAGCACAACTTGGGGCTTCACCCCAGGCAGAGATATCTATATATTACCTCTGTGCCAGGCCTCAATGAGGATAATGGAAGAGAGAAAGGTCAGGGAGCTTTACACAAGTTGTGTGCAGTCCCCTTCAAAACCCCTCTCCCAACACACTAGTATAGGAAGCTGTATCACTCTTTATTTGATGATGTGAGTCCTGTCACTAGTCTGGGGGACTGCACAATAATATGGTCCCCAGACTTGCAGTCAAGCAGGTGATTACAGCTGCCATCAAAGGCGCCCCTATATGTGGTACCTGGAACAAGTTACGCACGTTGTAATAGGCAGCTTGAGATGACTTAGGGGCGGAGCCCATACGTTACGTACATGTTCCGTATAAGACATAGCATAAGATGATAAGACAAGGAATACAATATTAGTTCCGATTCTATTATGTCCCCCCTCTGCATACATGGATGGCAAAAAATGGCGGCTCAATAATGTGACCTACTTGTAAACTCACTATAAACCAATCGTCTTTCAGTTCTAAACTTTGTAGCCAACTATGCTGCGCCGTCCGATCATTTCTCCGACAAAGAACCAACAAACAACTTCAACAGCCACTATCGTGTTCTTCGTAGCTTGCTTCATCGACACATCCAAAAACTTTCCAGACAACGTCGAAGTAAATAGACGACCCAAACCAGCCTTCACGGCAGGCCACTCGGAAAGTCCTGGAGGGCCAAGTTCCACTCTTGCATGGCGCCAAAAGGTCTTCAGATGAGGTGAAGCTGCTACTGCCAGTCGCTGCGCTGAAGTAGCAGACTTGGTCACCAGCTTCGTACCCAACTTAGCCACGCGCTGCGCCATTTTTGGAGTATCACGTGATAATAATTATAAGGAATAAAAGTTTATGAAAAAACAATTAACAGTGCTACGGTTGTTATGGCAATTTGGTAACAGGCAGTTCTTATTCTGGATGTAGAAGAAAGACCAAACGGTAATGACCTGCCATTTATGACCTATGCTAACCCTTTTCATCCTGACTGCCACCACCATCAGACTCCTCGCTTCCTTCTGAACCCTCAAGGGCATCTTTCGGAAGTCGGAAAATCCTTACCACAGGCTGCACAACAAAAGGTGAAGCATCCAGTCAAAGAATGAGGCCAAGCTCAACACATACCTTGTTAGGGTCCTTCAGAACGAGATACTTGGCTGTCCTGTCTTCATCCACAGGCAGTGAGCGGCAGGTCTCTATCACGGCGAGCAGCACTCCCCAAGCGTTGGGCACGTCCAGGGTCATCTGTGTGGCCAGCTCCAGCGGCTTGACCTGCTGCACCCCCAGGATCTCGTGCTTGCTGTTGTCTCGATTGTTGATTCTCGAGACATACCTAGATATATCCAAATGGCAGAAAAAAGTGACCCTACTATAGATGTTCCACCACCTAGGACCACCCGCGGCACCCCACTGTATAGACAGGCTACCTTCCTCCTACCTCTTGTACAGTAACACACTATTATGTACCAGTTAAAAACAACCCTCACCCAAACTTGATGTACGATGCCTGTGCCAGGATAGAGGTCAGTGCCCATTTTGCTATCTTAAAACTGTTATTCTTCAGCTCAGTGGCCAGGATGGCTCCCCTCTGCTGTTCAAACTTCTTCCTCCAATCAATGCCAGCTGAAGCCTGGATAGAACAGGCAACAACACTGGTATCAATAAAGGCCAAGTAACTTTAATTTTCAGTTCCTAATCTGTTTGTTGAGGAAGGTGACCATACTGATATAGGTGAAGGTGACCATACTGACACTGGTGAAGGTGACCATACTGATATAGGTGAAGGTGACCATACCGATATACAGGTGAAGGTGACCATGCTGACACTGGTGAAGGTGATCATGCTGATATAGGTGAAGGTGACCATACTGACACTGGTGAAGGTGACCATACTGATATAGGTGAAGGTGACCATGCTGACACTGGTGAAGGTGATCATGCTGATACTGGTGAAGGTGACCATACTGATATACAGGTTGTAATGAGGGTAAGTACTATTGTTCTCAAAGCTTTTTAATCATAAAACAACAAAAAAATGTCACCCTTGTATGCAGCAAAGCCTGCTTCTACAGCATTCCATTTAAAGCACACCTTTTTGGGCCCAAGTTCGTTGAGTGCACGAACGTTGATAAAGGACTTCCCACCACCTCCAGGCTGAGAGACAACTGCATCATATTCACACCTGACCACCAAGCCAGAATTGTCCTTCAGGTTCCACCTCAAGTACCTGCACACGATAGAGGCCATCACTAGCCCACCCCATGCAGTCACCCCCCCATACACGACAACATAGCGATACACCACAGATACTAAAACATACTGATACACCAGATACTAAAATATACCGATACGCCACAGATACTAAAATATACCGATACGCCACAGATACTAAAATATACCGATACGCCACAGATACTAAAAATACACCACAGATACTAAAATATACCGATACGCCACAGATACTAAAACATACCGATACACCAGAAACTAAAATATATCGATACACCACAGATACTAAAATATACCGATACGCCACAGATACTAAAACATACCGATATGCCACAGATACGACCTTAGATTGTTTGTCGCCCTCATCAACAAAAGGGTTTGGGAACTTGAGGTCATGAGGTGGGTCCTTCTGCAAGGGATACAGCCAAGGTAAAAACATGCCATCAACAGCTCATCGATGACAGCATGACAGCAAATCTATAAAAATGAATCTTGATAGTTACTCGAGAATATCACTAGAGCACATGACAGAGCCAAGCACACAATGATGGACACACCCACCATCTCCCTACACACCTCCCTACACCAACCATCTCCCTACACACCTCCCTATACACACAATGTACATATACATGCCCAACTCCCTACACACATCCACACCACGGGAAACAATAAGATTGCTAAGTTGATCCTGTCTGAACAATATTGAACATGTCCAGACATTTACATAAATTGGTTGGACAGATATTACTAACAAAATGTTTGTTTTATTTCTTTTAAATCACAAGCAGAATGCTCATTTCTAGCTAGATTGTATATAAGGTGCATTTCAGAACAGTAATTTGACTTTTTATTGCACTGTAGTGTACTAGCATGCTTGAAGCCTTATCATACTCTGACTCCCACTTACTAACCATTACAGAAAAACAGCAGTTTTCCATGCAGCTTCATCATTTGCTTGTCTTTGACACCCCGCACTGGGACCAAACCCCGGCACTGGGACCACACCCTACACTGGGACCACACCCTGCACTGGGACCACACCCTGCACTGGGACCACACCCCACAATGGGTCTTTTTTTGAGCACACCATTCACCATATGTGCATAACTAAATAGATCAGCTTTTGACCAATGACAGAACATTGTTTCACTTGGACACGATCCTCCCACACACCACACCCTCCTTCCTACAATACCCATACCTCACACACACACACAACCTACAGTCAGCATTTGTTGAGAGAAGGTCTGGTTGATGTATGTGGCTTCAACACTCAGACTATCGGGAGAATTGATACCTTCCTCCTGAGGGGGGTCCTTGGTAGTCTCATCAACTGTCAACATGTCTGTGCATGTGTGTGTGTGCATTGTGTGTGTGGTGTGTGTGTGTGTGTGTGTGTGCATGTGTGTGTGGTATGTGTGTGTGCATGTGTGTGTGGTGTGTGTGTGTGCATTGTGTGTGGTGTGCGCGTGTGTGTATATGTGTGTGTGTGCATGTGTGTGTGGTGTGTGCATGTGTGTGGTGTATGCATGTGTGTGTTGTGTGTGCATGTAGACATGAGTATGGGGAAGGAGGGGGTAGCACATGCCATGTATGGGGAAGGGGGGGGGTAGTACATGCCATGTATGGGGAAGGAGGGGAGGTAGTACATGTATGGGGAAGGGGGGGGGGGGGGGGGGGGGGGGGTAGTACATGCCATGTATGGGGAAGGAGGGGGGGTAGTACATGCCATGTATGTATGTTCAACAATATTACCACCTCACCAAATCTGGAATTGTCACGCTTGTCAAGGAACATCAGGTCCCCAACTTTCTGCAGATGCAAAAGACACATTAGGAGCAGATCTCAACGATGTTGAAGTCACACGATCAAATTAACAGTGGGGAAAAAGTACAACGCGTGGGGATCACATGCGACTGCAAAGGAGCCTGGGGGGGGGGGGGGGGGGGGGGGGGGGAGACAAGCTGGTGTGCAGCATTACTTACACAGCTGAAGAAGAGTACCCGCTACCACAAACTGCTGTAGTGCACTAAGAGTACCCGCTACCACACACTGCTGTAGTGCACTATTGTAATGAGGTCCCCAGACCATTAGAAGACTACACCCACAGCTAATAACCAGTGTTTAATTAAACACAAAATGCCACTGCGCAAGCTGACAATGGTGATTCTAGTTGACATACTCAAGGTAGCTAAGCCTAACCTGTCAAAATCTTCGTCACTTATAGATTAACTTAAAGTTTATTTTATTCCAACCTAGACATGCAGATGATAGCAGCACCAAGGTCTGAAATGTTGACGAAACCATTTTACTCTTACCACATTACATTACCCACCCAAATACAACACACTCCCCACCCAGCATCATACTCCTCCCCCTTCCCATAGTAACAAGAAGAAGGGCATCAACTCAGCCTTAACCCTCAGCTTAGGGTCACGCCTTAACCCTCAGCTTAGGGTCATGCCTTAACCTTCAGCTTAGGGTCATGCCTTAACCCTCAGCTTAGGGTCACGCCTTAACCCTCAGTTTAGGGTCATGCCTTAACCCTCAGCTTAGGGTCATGCCTTAACCCTCAGCTTCTTCCATTACCGTAACAATGATGTCCCATGAGTACTGCGATCTTGCACAAGCCATCAGAGTAGCCACAATGGCGTCCGTTGCAAACACCTTGCCTTCGCCTTGCTTGGCAAGCTGCCAAAAACAGTTGTACACAACTTCAACTCAAAATGCATCTAAAAATAAACAATTATACGGCGATCATACGCTAGGCAACATGATTAAAATGAATATGGGTAAAAGTTCAGTAAACGGTCAGTAAACTAGAGTTTTACTGAAATTTTACCCATATCCATTTGAGTTGCACACAGTGTATGATCGCCTTAAGATCCAAATAAAAATACGCACATGGCATGCACATGGCATGCACATGGCATGGCCAGTCAAACTGATATGCAATAGTTATGCATCTGCATTGGTAAAGCCACTAAAGTACAGGCACTCATATTCAGTACTGTAACTTTCAGTTTCACTTCATTTTACACCAACACTTTCAATGCTAAAAAATGTTTTTGCATTTTAAGAAAATGCAACATGTAACAGGGGCAAAGAGGTTTCAAAGGAAGTAAAATAATACAGTAAAATTAAACACAAGATTAATTTGTACTATAACACCACCACTGTTCTTAGCAATCCAACAATAAACCTTAATAATGTACTGTGACACAGTAAACTCCAATCACAAAATTATCAGATCACTGTACTTGCAAAGAGTACGTTTGGTTAGCAATTTCTAATCCATCACACCAATGATGTCATGCTTATCACGGTATCATTACTGAGTGGCTCACCATCCTGATGATGGGGTCGTCGGTGGTGGTGACCTTGTGGGACACACGGTCCTGCGGTTGTAACTGTAGGGGATTCTTCGGACTAATCTTCTTCTCCTTCTGAACATCGTAAAACCCCAAGGACCCACAGAAATACCTAAAAGGGAAGGATGACCCCACCCCCTGCAAATAAGAGGCCCTTTTCCTTACAGTTCTCTTGGCTCTTCAGGCTGGTAGTTCAGCTTTGCCAGTCGCGCAAATTCAATCTCTTCGAGCACCTCCCAGTCTGCGCTGACTTGCACAGAAGGAAGCCTTGGCTTCAATACGACCTGCTGGTGGAGCCAAGAGAAAGGCTGCAAGACTACTTCTGTGTGGTAACCTTCCTCTACAAACCCCTCTCTTGTTCTTCACCCCAGCAAACACCCACACCCACACATACACCATATACACACACACCACCACATCCACACAACACACACCACACACATACACACACCACACACACACCATATATACACACACACACACACACCATACATACCGGGCCTCTCTCATATCCTCCATAACCAAATTGGTTCCGTTTGCGCTGCTGTTGCTGTCTCTGACGATCCCTGTAAGACAGAAGAGACACAAGTGACCAACACTACCATTGCTCCTGTACAGTGACCAACACTGCCATTGCTCCTGCACATTTAATTGTACACCGCTACATATACAACACCTCAATATGGTGGTGATTTCTGCAGCCCATTTATTGAAACTATCTATCAGTCTGCACCAAGAATTCACGATAGATTAATTCTTGGTGCAGACTGTTGTAATCCAAACCACCTAATTGAGAACTATGGGGCAAGCCATGGTGATTGAGAGCTAGTTCACACCAAGCCATGCTAATTTTTTATCTTATTATTTGATCACTCAGTTATCACTTGCTCATCTAATCACAATCTGGACCAACACACAATATCCCAACCATTACCACTGTCCCTGGACTGGAGCTGTGGATATGCTAGGAAAATGAATATTTTACTTTTATCCCTTCCCCCCCACACCCCACTCCACACTCTGCCCTCCCCCCCACATCCCACTCACCACTCTCTGCCCTCCCCCCACACCCCACTCCACACTCTCTGCCCTCCCCCCACACCCCACTCCACTCTGCCCTCCCCCCACATCCCACTCACCACTCTCTGCCCTCCCCCCCACACCCCACTCACCACTCTCTGCCCTCCCCCCACTCCCCACTCTCTGCCCTCCCCCCTCCCCCCACTCCCCACTCTGCCTTCCCCCCACTCTGCCTTCCCCCCACTCTGCCCTCCCCCCACTCCCCACTCTGCCCTCCCCCCTCCCCCCACTCTACCCTCCCCCACATCCCACTCACCACTCTCTGCCCTTCTTCTTGGCAACAGGCTGCCTTCCGCCCATTCTTCTTTCGTCACGCTTTTCACGATCACGCTTGATTTTCAGCTTCAAATTCAAAATAGCACAAACATAAAATATTGTTGCCACAACACAGTATATGTATACACCTTTATCCACACCCCTACCAGTGTTTTTATCTACCCAACCCCAGGGCATCCCCTATTTGTCCCCAACATTTGCATAGGCCACCCACTGTTTTATAATGTCCTTATTCAACTGTGATAGGTAAAAATTTTTTTTTTTAAACAGGAAGCTTAGCGCAATCAGGCTTAAGCCGAATATTATTAAAATGGCGCTGTTTAATTAGACAGAAAGAGTTGTTTGATCTGAAAACTAGCAACTACCAACAGGCTATGTAAAGCTCTTTCCTGTGCTTAGCACAACAGCGGCAATACGAGTACTTCTATTGCCCACCTCCCCCCATGCTGCTGTTCAGCGATCTGTCTCGTCAATGGATCCAGCAGTGGACTTTTGAACTTGACCTAACTGACTCTGGATAATGGCTATCCTTCCATGCAACAAGATTTGAACCACAAAATTCAACAATTACACAACATTTATTTACAGCGTGCACAAGTGATGGCTTAGCATGGGCAAACAAAGTCTAAATTCAGTGAAGTGTGTTTGCATCTGCTTATGCAAAACTACAAAACTAGGTACACCTCAGTGCATTCATTACTCATCCCCAATTACATTCCTGTATAAACCCCTGCCTACACTTAACCCCTTATGCACTTAACCCTTAGAATCACTGTAATACTTAACCCTCTTGGGAAACAGACGATGTGTAACTTTAGCAGTCAGTGGTCTATTAACCCTTCTGGTCCTGTTGCCCTTAACCCTTACGTTCCACTTGCACATAACTGTTGGCCCACCTGACTGAATTTCGGCCTACTCTTCTGATGCATAGGCTTCGGCATACGCCCAGTGTCCACCAACTGGAAGGATGTTTCGTCCTCCTCGTGATGGTAGACGTATGCCTGTCCCCCTAGTCCATATAAGCTTCCATACTTATCTGCAATGTGATATAGAGAGTTGTGTGGTGTAAGTGTAGAGGGTTGTGTGGTGTAATTGTAGAGAGTTGTGTGGTGTAATTGTAGAGAGTTGTGTGGTGTAAGTGTAGAGGGTTGTGTGGTGTAATTGTAGAGAGTTGTGTGGTGTAATTGTAGAGAGTTGTGTGGTGTAAGTGTAGAGGGTTGTGTGGTGTAATTGTAGAGAGTTGTGTGGTGTAAGTGTAGAGAGTTGTGTGGTGTAAGTGTAGAGAGTTGTGTGGTGTAAGTGTAGAGAGTTGTGTGGTGTAAGTGTAGAGGGTTGTGTGGTGTAATTGTAGAGTTGTGTGGTGTAAGTGTAGAGAGTTGTGTGGTGTAAGTGTAGAGAGTTGTGTAGTGTAAGTGTAGAGGGTTGTGTGGTGTAAGTGTAGAGAGTTGTGTGGTGTAAGTGTAGAGAGTTGTGTGGTGTAAGTGTAGAGAGTTGTGTGGTGTAAGTGTAGAGAGTTGTGTGGTGTAAGTGTAGAGGGTTGTGTGGTGTAATTGTAGAGTTGTGTGGTGTAAGTGTAGAGAGTTGTGTGGTGTAAGTGTAGAGAGTTGTGTAGTGTAAGTGTAGAGGGTTGTGTGGTGTAAGTGTAGAGAGTTGTGTGGTGTAAGTGTAGAGAGTTGTGTGGTGTAAGTGTAGAGAGTTGTGTGGTGTAAGTGTAGACAGTTGTGTGGTGTAATTGTAGAGGGTTGTGTGGTGTAGGTGTAGAGAGTTGGGTGGTGTAGTGAGTTGTGTTAATTGCGTGGTGATGTGAGGACATGTGTGCGCATATGCCAAGCAGATTTCCCGTTTCCAACAGCTTGCAGGAGTAGACTTACTGGCTGCTCGTCTGTCTTGGTACACGTTACCCGACCAATCTGCTACCTACCAGATCAGAGATTGGAAGTGCAGAATTTGCTACTGGTCTAAACTACACACACACACACACACACACACACACACACACACACACACACACACACACACACACACACACACACACACACACACACACACACACACACACACGCACATACACACACACACATACACAAAACAAACACGCGCGTACGCACGTGCGCTTCTCCACTAACCTTGCCAAGTCGATCGTCCTTGGAGAACGGCTGGTACGGGGTGTCCTTAAACTGTTCTGGAACCTCACAGGGACCCCACCCCGCGGGATTGTCCTGAAGCTGTGGAAGTACAAACTTCGGTCGACTAGACACCGGTAATACCTCGACCATTTTTTTTTTCGGTATTACACGTGTCCGCGTGCTGACCAACCACGTGACTATTCCTTTGGCATTATTATAGTATACATGTATATAGAAATAATTATTATGATACCCCTCGGTATGCTTTTTCGTATTGAGTAATAATATTGTATTGAATGGGCTATTTTTAAAATAGTGTGTGGAGGCTATATGTAGACGATAACGGTATTGATGCGTATTACTAAGCGATATATGCAGAGAAGAAAATGTTGGTAGGGTATCACAAACTGCTCCAGTCCTTGATGGGGACACTGCTGACATGGGGCGTCACAGCGGCTGGCGCAGGTTTGGTCTTCGTTCTTCACGGAGGACAGGTAATGTTTCTATGTACCCTCCATTGCCCTTAGTACGTCGCTTCGTTGCTTATGCTTACGGATATGTGTTCATGCATTCTCACCACACACGTGACACTTTGCAGAGGAAAGTGCTTGATTCGAGTCTTGGCTTTGCAGCTGGCGTAAGTGCGAGAGATAGTGGGCGGGATAGTTTTATTGTTATTTGGGGCTCCTCCTCAAGGTGATGATAGCGGCCAGCTACTGGTCCCTCCTGGAGCCCGCCATTGAGATGGCCGACCTGTCCGGTGTCTACGGAGCTTTTGCATTCGTGCCTGTTGTCATTGGCTTTGTGGCTGGAGCAGCTTTTGTGTACCTGGCCGATGTCATTTTACCTCACATGGTGAGAACAAGTTGAGAACATGTCCTTGTGTGATATCAATTGGGTTTGAGTAGAACCTACAGAATTGGGAGCACTCAGTTCTTTCTCTCTGCTCACTTCCCAATCATAATCTCATCCCCCCCCCCCCCCCCCCCCCCATTATCCCCTTCTCTCCTTCTACGGTCTCCCTCTCCCCTTCCCCTCCTCTCCTCCTCCTATGATCCTTTCCTTGCCTCCCTCTCCTACTATGATTTCCCTACTGATCCACCAGCACCTCTTTCCCCCACCCCTTCCCCTGCTCCTCATCTTTTGATCTCGAATGCATTTACAACACTGCATGTCACTTTCTCTAATGTGTTTAGACCCTGTCATTCTCTCTCTAATGTGCTTACGTTGTATCTAACATTGAGAACTTGGCAGCCAGTTGGGAAGATGCACAAAGGACACAGTTGAGCCAAAAGTTTGGCTGTTCTGTTGCATGCAGAAAAGCAATTTTAAAAAATAATAATAAATAAATAAATTTCTGCAGGGGGTGGATGGATCACCTTCAGTGCAAACGACTCTGCCCATTAGCAGTGAGGAGGACCATGCTCACGTGGTGAGAAGCCAGCGCACTCACACACAGTTTCTGGCACTTGTTGTTAAAGAGCAGCCATATGTAATTGGTTATGTGCTGTGGGTGGGACCTGGTGGATAGTACGTGTTCCTCGTAAGTCAAGTGTTTGTACTGTTACTGTGGCACTGGCCGTACTCCCAGGTACCTACATATGGAGAACCTCGTAGTACCCTGAGATCAAGGGCCTCGCAGGGTCACAGTGCTGGGACCACTGCTGAAGACCACGGGGGGGGGGAGGTCCGCACAAGTCATTCATCCAGCTGGAAGAGGATATTGCTGTTAATCATAGCTATCACCATCCACAACATTCCAGGTGATTATTCCGTCTGTTTTGAAAGTGAATGTGAAGTTGTTTGAGCAGCATACACACATGTGCGTGGTTTGGAATTGGAAATGCGTGTGTGCAAATAAGTGTATATGACACTGCATGTGTGTAAATACAAGTTGTAAGTGTATAGTATTATGAATCGCGTCAATGTTATAATTTTTTAAAATTATGTTTAGTGCACAACACATTAATATTTTATGTCACCAAAAAAAAAAATTTTAGCAGCCCATGAAATACACATGTATAAATGACATCTAAAATTCCAGTAAGTAGCTAGCAGGACTTATTATAAATGGGTGGGATAGAGGGTCAACATAGTGTTTATGTACATACATGTACTAGCTGTTTGAGAAGGGTCAGTTTTCAGAATTGATGCTTCAAGTCATAGTATTCATACACCGTGTTAGATTTGACAGTGAAATGTTTAAAACCTGTGTCTGTCATTTCAGTTGTTATGCATCTCCATCTAATGCTCACCTGATCATTGTTTTCAGAGGGATTGGCAGTTGGTGTAGCGTTTGGTGCGATCGGCAAGTCTCCTTCAGCAACTCTGGAATCAGCCAGGTAAAGGCCCCTCCCACAATACTGCATTAATTGACCCAAGCCAAGGACTGGATGTATGTCACAGGCACATAGCCTTTGGGTGCACCTCTACCTACGTCCTATTTGTTTAGGAATCTGGCGATTGGCATAGCCATACAGAACTTCCCTGAGGGACTAGCCGTCAGTCTACCATTACGAGCGTCTGGCATGGGAATGTGGTGGAGCTTTTGGTAAGGTCATGTAATCTGGCATGGGAATGTGATGAGCTTTGGTATGGTCTTGTGACTGTGTTTCATGACACTTGACTACATTTTGCTGGTCCCTGTCAGGTATGGCCAGCTGAGTGGAATGGTGGAGCCTATAGCCGGTGTGTTTGGGACCCTCGCTGTTGTGGTGAGTTTAACTACTAAAGCATGCCTCCAATAAATTGAGGGGGGGGAGGAATGCCAAAAAGTGTTGTGAAGCTGTTGTGACTGTGGGGATAAGTAAAGAGATAGGGATGGAACATGTTAGGAAGAAAAGAAAAGATAAAATTAACATGAAGGCAAAGCAGATTTAGTGGTGTAGAGAGGAAGGGATTCACATGGAAATTTAGGGAAAGTGACCTCGTGGTTGAGTTTGGTGCGGGTAAGGCAATACTGATTTTCTCCTCCCTTTGCTCTCATATGTGTTACCGTTCTCCCTCCCTGGTCCCTCCACATGTACCCTCTCCCCACATGTTCACAGGTAGCAGAGCCACTCCTCCCATACGCCCTCGCTTTTGCAGCTGGTGCCATGGTGTTTGTTGTTGTTGATGACATCATTCCAGAAGGTCACAGTTGGTAAGTGCCGTGTTTTGAGGACACTTAATGTATGCATAATTCAACAGTAGTGTGTGACGCAGTGAAATGACTTTCCCTTCTTGTCCTTCTCCATCCCTCCCTTTCCACCCTTTCCCTTCTTCTCTCTCCCTTCTTACCCTCCTTCACCCTTCTTCTCCTTGATTGTAGTGGCAATGGACGCCTCTGTTCAGTTGGAGTAATATTTGGGTTTATTGTGATGATGTCTCTGGATGTTGGACTAGGATAGGCTTTATTTAGGGAGCAGCAATGATACTAACAATATGGTCATAACATTTTCATCATCATTATCTTCATCATTATGTCCGTTTCACCTAGTTATAGTAAATATTAGTATGGTGCCAGTGTAATGTAGGTATGCCTGTTCACCATATCGTGCAGCCAACCATCAATGTTATACTAGTGGAGTACAGTTTAGCGGGAAGCGATTTACATGTAGGCTCTTTTTCACGGGCTAAGTCTAATTTATCGAGGTAACTGATTTGTGCCGTATATAAATTAACACGTTTCATTTCCGTACTAGCGCGCGCGCCCATGCCAGATGTATTTCTCGCTATCAGTATGTCATAATGAGCTGTATAAAAGTAGCAGTTAAACTTGTTTGGCTGTTGATATTACACATATAAGAAGGCCTTCAATAAGTTCGACCTTTCTTTCAGTTTCTAAAAGACTCCGCGATGCCGGGACCACTTGGCCGAGAGTATATTATACTACAGTTTACCATCTTTAAGCAGTACTGTTCATCTATTAAAGTATTATCCGAACTGACAATAGAAATAATGTGTTTATACAGTTGGTACCTGCAGAGATAATATTCTGGTCCATGTAATCATGCATGGTAGGCTGAATCTCTTATTGCCTTGTACTGGCAAATGCATGCACGTGTCTGTTTTCCACGCCGAGGGTGTTTCTGATGATTACCTAAGGCGTAGTGTTATGTATTACACTAAAAAAAAAAAAAGATATATAGACTGCTGTGACTGATCATTCCGGTTCTTCTTAACTAATAGCAGAAAGTGACATTTCATGAGTCTGATGACGACAGCCTGGATTTTTAAGATATAAATACTCAGTAGTAAATATAGTAGGCCTACTGCATGTCTCTATGATATATCGATGGTGCTCACTTGCTATTGAAAAGTATGGGCTTTTATCCCGTTAAAATGCAGGAGCATAACGCCGCATATTGAAAAGATTTCTACGACTAGCCGCTAAGCCTAGTCGACTATTAATATTGATGAAGGTTTGCGTACAACTGGATCACAATAATTCACAGATACATATGCAGTGAAAAATTTTGATTTAAATGTCTGCCGATGAGTTTCGGCGCAGGTATATTCGTACACTGCATGGAAGTTGGCACCACATTCCTCAGCACCACATTCCACACAATTTATCGCCTAAAGCAAATTAAACGGCGCGCGCTCGTCAAACCGAACCACAAGTGCATAGCGTAACTCCCCTATTCCACACAAATTCGAAGCGATGTAATCTTAAATCAAACCATACTATAAGCTATGTTCTAGTAATCTATGCCACACGCACATCTGTGCATATATCATCCTCTTGACCCAACTCCCTGTGAGGACAGTGGCTATAGGCTATGTCACACCTGTGAAAGTGACACAGTTCAACCTTATGACCAAACTAAATGATGTTCTGGGAATCCTGCACCACAGTAGCATCTCCTGAGGTCTGTGTCACACATCTGTGCATATGTCATGGTTGCGACCCACCCCCTATGAGGACCTTGGCTATGTCGCACCTGTGAGAGTGACAAAGTGCAACCTTGACACCAAACTAAGCAATGTTCTGGGAATCCTGCACAATAATAGCATCTACTGAGGTCTGTGTCACACATCTGTGCGTGTGTCATGGTCGTGACCCACCCCCTCTGAGGACCGTGGCTATGTCGCACCTGTGAGTGTGACAAAGTGCAACCTTGTCACCAAACTAAGCAATGTTCTGGGAATCCTGCACCAGAACAGCATTTACTGAGGTCTGTGTCACACATCTGTGCATGTGTCATGGTTGTGACCCACCCCCTTTGAGGACCGTGGCTATGTCGCACCTGTGAGTGTGACAAAGTGCAACCTTGTGACCAAACTAAGCGATGTTCTGGGAATCCTGCACCACACTAGCATCACCTGAGGTCTGTGTCACACATCTGTGCATGTGTCATGGTTGTGACCCACCCCCTCTGAGGACCGTGGCCATGCAACACCTGTGAGTGTGACAGGGTGACCAAACTAAGCGATGTTCTGGAAATCCTGCATCACAATAGCATCTCCTGAGGTCTGTGTCACACATCTGTGCATGTGTCATGGTTGTGACCCACCCCCTTTGAGAACCGTGGCTATGTCGCACCTGTGAGAGTGACAAAGTGCAACCTTGACACCAAACTAAGTGATGTTCTGGGAATCCTGCACCACAATAGCATCTACTGAGGTTTGTGTCACACATCTGTGCATGTGTCATGGTCGTGACCCGCCCCCTTTGAGTTCTGGGAATCCTGCACCAGAATAGCATTTACTGAGGTCTGTGTCACACATCTGTGCATGTGTTATGGTTGTGACCCACCCCCTTTGAGGACCGTGGCTATGTCGCACCTGTGAGTGTGACAAAGTGCAACCTTGTGACCAAACTAAGCAATGTTCTGGGAATCCTGCACCACAATAGCATCACCTGAGGTCTGTGTCACACATCTGTGCATGTGTCATGGTCGTGACCCACCCCCTCTGAGGACCGTGGATATGTCACACCAGTGAGAGTGACAAAGTGCAACCTTGTGACCAAACTAAACGATGTTCTGGGAATCCTGCACCACAATAGCATCTACTGAGGTTTGTGTCACACATCTGTGCATGTGTCATGGTCGTGACCCGCCCCCTTTGAGTTCTGGGAATCCTGCACCAGAATAGCATTTACTGAGGTCTGTGTCACACATCTGTGCATGTGTCATGGTTGTGACCTACCCCCTGTGAGGGCCGTGGCTATGTCACGCCTGTGAGAGTTACAAGTGCAACCTTGTCACCAATCTAAGCAATGTTCTGGGAATCCCGCACCACAATAACATCTCCTGAGGTCTGTGTCACACATCTGTGCATGTGTCATGGTTGTGACCCACCCCCTCTGAGGACTGTGGCCATGTCACACCTGTGAGTGTGACAGGGTGACCAAACTAAGCGATGTTCTGGGAATCCTGCAACACAATAGCATCTCCTGAGGTCTGTGTCACACATCTGTGTATGTGTCATGGTCGTGACCCACCCCCTTTGAGAACCGTGGCTATGTCGCACCTGTGAGAGAGACAAAGTGCAACCTTGTGACCAAACTAAGCAAAGTTCTGGGAATCCTGCACCACAATAGCATCTCCTGAGGTCTGTGTCACACATCTGTGCATGTGTCATGGTTGTGACCCACCCCCTGTGAGGACCGTGGCTATGTCGCACCTGTGATAGTGACAAAGTGCAACCTTGTGACCAAACTAAGCGATGTTCTGGGAATCCTGCACCACAATAGCATCACCTGAGGTCTGTTTCACACATCTGTGCATGTGTCATGGTTGTGACCCGCCCCCTCTGAGGACCGTGGCTATGTCGCACCTGTGTTAGTGACAAAGTGCAACCTTGTGACCAAACTAAGCGATGTTCTGGGAATCCTGCACCACAATAGCATCACCTGAGGTCTGTGTCACACATCTGTGCATGTGTCATGGTTGTGACCCACCCCCTCTGAGGACTGTGGCCATGTCACACCTGTGAGTGTGACAGGGTGACCAAACTAAGCGATGTTCTGGGAATCCTGCAACACAATAGCATCTCCTGAGGTCTGTGTCACACATCTGTGTATGTGTCATGGTCGTGACCCACCCCCTTTGAGAACCGTGGCTATGTCGCACCTGTGAGAGAGACAAAGTGCAACCTTGTGACCAAACTAAGCAAAGTTCTGGGAATCCTGCACCACAATAGCATCTCCTGAGGTCTGTGTCACACATCTGTGCATGTGTCATGGTTGTGACCCACCCCCTGTGAGGACCGTGGCTATGTCGCACCTGTGATAGTGACAAAGTGCAACCTTGTGACCAAACTAAGCGATGTTCTGGGAATCCTGCACCACAATAGCATCTCCTGAGGTCTGTGTTACACATATGTGGATTTTTTTCAGCATGTGTAAGCTGGGGTCTTTATACACGAATTTCCAGTCAAGTTAATAAGGCGCTTCAAAACACAACATTTACTAGGTGTTGGATGAAACCTGTTTTGCAGGCTCTTGCGGCAACACCTTTGCATTTTATGCTGAAGGGTAAGCCACATATAAGTACAGATACTATGCCCACTTGCATATAATAATCATACAGCAGCAATGGATGCACAGAGTTTCACTTCAGTTCAGAAGGCATTTGTCAGTCTTATGAATGAACTTAACCACGTTGTTTACATCCGTGCTATATGCCACAATGTAGCATGTGCTGTGTATGTATTGTATATAATGCATCATTTAAAAGCAGGTGGTGCATGATTGTTCAATTTGGACTGTGATCTCATGCAGTGCTGATGGTCAACCAGTGGAAATTAAAATACTAAACACCTGGCTTGATGCTTTACTGTTGTACTCAAAGGTACAGCATGCAAATATAAATGCAAGCTAATATGGAGATATCACGTAATGTGGCCTGCATGTCACCAGCCATTGATTTGTATTGCAATATAGTTCAATTCACAGAACTTTTTAAAAAAGACAATTTAATTTAGAGTTCCAAGGTTTTGTTATTTTTTTAAAAAGAATTTTGCAGTAATCATAACATTTCCTTGGCGTATAATTCTGCACATTCAAGATCTAAGTAAAGCCATCTCTTAAAGTTATATGCACTCCTGGTGAATAATAGTGTTTATTCATATCAATACATGAAAATGCACCTAATTTTACATTAAATGAGAACCTATTGTGGTGCAGGATTACCAGAACAATGCATAGTTTGGTCACCCTGACACTCTCACGGTGTGACATAGCCACAGTCCTCAGAGGGGGTGGGTCACAACCATGACACATGCACAGATGTGACAGAGACCTCAGGTGATGCTACTGTGGTGCAGAATTCCCAGAACATCGCTTAGTTAGCTCACAAGGTTACACTTGTCACTCTCACAGGTGGGACCTAGCCACGGTCCTCAGAGGGGGCGAATCACAACCATGGCACATGCACAGATTGGTGACACAGACCTCAGGTGATGCTAGTGTGGTGCAGGATTCCCAGAACATCGCTTAGTTTGGTCACAAGGCTACACTTGTCACTCTCATAGGTGGGACCTAGCCACGGTCCTCAGAGGGGGCGGGTCACAACCATGGCACATGCACAGATTGGTGACACAGACCTCAGGTGATGCTAGTGTGGTGCAGGATTCCCAGAACATCGCTTAGTTTGGTCACAAGGCTACACTTGTCACTCTCATAGGTGGGACCTAGCCACGGTCCTCAGAGGGGGTGGGTCACAACCATGGCACATGCACAGATGTGTGACACAGACCTCAGGTGATGCTACTGTGGTGCAAGATTCCCAGAACATTGCTTAGTTTGGTCACAAGGTTGCACTTGTCACTCTCACAGGTGGGACCTAGCCACGGTCCTCAGAGGGGGCGGGTCACAACCATGGCACATGCACAGATGAGTGACACAGACCTCAGGTGATGCTAGTGTGGTGCAGGATTCCCAGAACATCGCTTAGTTTGGTCACAAGGTTACACTTGTCACTCTCATAGGTGTGACCTAGCCACAGTCCTCAGAGGGGGCGGGTCACAACCATGACACATGCACAGATGTGTGACAGAGACCTCAGGTGATGCTAGTGTGGTGCATGATTCCCAGAACATTGCTTAGTTTGGTCACAAGGTAGCACTTGTCACTGTCACAGGTGGGACCTAGCCACGGTCCTCAGTGGGGGCGGGTCACAACCATGGCACATGCACAGATGTGTGACACAGACCTCAGGTGATGCTAGTGTGGTGCAGGATTCTCAGAACATCGCTTAGTTTGGTCACAAGGTTACACTTGTCACTCTCATAGGTGTGACCTTTCCACGGTCCTCAGAGGGGGTGGGTCACAACCATGGCACATGCACAGATGTGTGACACAGACCTCAGGTGATGCTACTGTGGTGCAAGATTCCCAGAACATCGCTTAGTTTGGTCACAAGGTTGCACTTGTTACTCTCACAGGTGGGACCTAGCCACGGTCCTCAGAGGGGGCGGGTCACAACCATGGCACATGCACAGATGTGTGACACAGACCTCAGGTGATGCTAGTGTGGTGCAGGATTCCCAGAACATCGCTTAGTTTGGTCACAAGGTTACACTTGTCACTCTCATAGGTGTGACCTAGCACGGTCCTCAGAGGGGGCGGGTCACAACCATGACACATGCACAGATGTGTGACACAGACCTCAGGTGATGCTAGTGTGGTGCAGGATTCCCAGAACATCGCTTAGTTTGGTCACAAGGTAGCACTTGTCACTCTCACAGGTGGGACCTAGCCACGGTCCTCAGTGGGGGCGGGTCACAACCATGGCACATGCACAGATGTGTGACACAGACCTCAGGTGATGCTATTGTGGTGCAGGATTCCCAGAACATCGCTTAGTTTGGTCACAAGGTTACACTTGTCACTCTCATAGGTGTGACCTAGCCACGGTCCTCAGAGGGGGCGGGTCACAACCATGGCACATGCACAGATGTGTGACACAGACCTCAGGTGATGCTACTGTGGTGCAAGATTCCCAGAACATCGCTTAGTTTGGTCACAAGGTTGCACTTGTCACTCTCACAGGTGGGACCTAGCCACGGTCCTCAGAGGGGGCGGGTCACAACCATGGCACATGCACAGATGTGTGAAACAGACCTCAGGTGATGCTATTGTGGTGCAGGATTCCCAGAACATCGCTTAGTTTGGTCACAAGGCTACACTTGTCACTCTCATAGGTGTGACCTAGCCACGGTCCTCAGAGGGGGCGGGTCACAACCATGGCACATGCACAGATGTGTGACACAGACCTCAGGTGATGCTAGTGTAGTGCAGGATTCCCAGAACATCGCTTAGTTTGGTCACAAGGTTACACCTGTCACTCTTATAGGTGGGACCTAGCCACGGTCCTCAGAGGGGGCGGGTCACAACCATGGCACATGCACAGATGTGTGACACAATCCTCAGGTGATGCTACTGTGGTGCAAGATTTCCAGAACATCGCTTAGTTTGGTCACAAGGCTACACTTGTCACTCTCATAGGTGTGACCTAGCCACGGTCCTCAGAGGGGGCGGGTCACAACCATGGCACATGCACAGATGTGTGACACAGACCTCAGGTGATGCTACTGTGGTGCAAGATTCCCAGAACATCGCTTAGTTTGGTCACAAGGTTGCACTTGTCACTCTCACAGGTGGGACCTAGCCACGGTCCTCAGTGGGGGCGGGTCACAACCATGGCACATGCACAGATGTGTGACACAGACCTCAGGTGATGCTATTGTGGTGCAGGATTCCCAGAACATCGCTTAGTTTGGTCACAAGGTTACACTTGTCACTCTCATAGGTGTGACCTAACCATGGTCCTCAGAGGGGGCGGGTCACAACCATGGTACATGCACAGATGTGTGACACAGACCTCAGGTGATGCTACTGTGGTGCAAGATTCCCAGAACATTGCTTAGTTTGGTCACAAGGTTGCACTTGTCACTCTCACAGGTGGGACCTAGCCACGGTCCTCAGAGGGGGCGGGTCACAACCATGGCACATGCACAGATGTGTGACACAGACCTCAGGTGATGCTAGTGTGGTGCAGGATTCCCAGAACATCGCTTAGTGACCTAGCCACGGTCCTCAGAGGGGGCGGGTCACAACCATGACACATGCACAGATGTGTGACAGAGACCTCAGGTGATGCTAGTGTGGTGCAGGATTCCCAGAACATCGCTTAGTTTGGTCACAAGGTAGCACTTGTCACTGTCACAGGTGGGACCTAGCCACGGTCCTCAGTGGGGGCGGGTCACAACCATGGCACATGCACAGATGTGTGACACAGACCTCAGGTGATGCTATTGTGGTGCAGGATTCCCAGAACATCGCTTAGTTTGGTCACAAGGTTACACTTGTCACTCTCATAGGTGTGACCTAGCCACGGTCCTCAGAGGGGGCGGGTCACAACCATGGCACATGCACAGATGTGTGACACAGACCTCAGGTGATGCTACTGTGGTGCAAGATTCCCAGAACATCGCTTAGTTTGGTCACAAGGTCGCACTTGTCACTCTCACAGGTGGGACCTAGCCACGGTCCTCAGAGGGGGTGGGTCACAACCATGGCACATGCACAGATGTGTGACACAGACCTCAGGTGATGCTAGTGTGGTGCAGGATTCCCAGAACATCGCTTAGTTTGGTCACAAGGCTACACTTGTCACTCTCATAGGTGTGACCTAGCCACGGTCCTCAGAGGGGGCGGGTCACAACCATGGCACATGCACAGATGTGTGACACAGACCTCTGGTGATGCTACTGGGGTGCAAGATTCCCAGAACATTGCTTAGTTTGGTCACAAGGCTACACTTGTCACTCTCATAGGTGTGACCTAGCCACGGTCAGAGGGGGCGGGTCACAACCATGGCACATGCACAGATATGTGACACAGACCTCAGGTGATGCTAGTGTGGTGCAAGATTCCCAGAACATTGCTTAGTTTGGTCACAAGGTCGCACTTGTCACTCTCACAGGTGGGACCTAGCCACGGTCCTCAGAGGGGGCGGGTCACAACCATGGCACATGCACAGATGTGTGACACAGACCTCAGGTGATGCTAGTGTGGTGCAGGATTCCCAGAACATCGCTTAGTTTGGTCACAAGGTTACACTTGTCACTCTTATAGGTGGGACCTAGCCACGGTCCTCAGAGGGGGCGGGTCACAACCATGGCACATGCACAGATGTGTGACACAATCCTCAGGTGATGCTACTGTGGTGCAAGATTTCCAGAACATCGCTTAGTTTGGTCACAAGGCTACACTTGTCACTCTCATAGGTGTGACCTAGCCACGGTCCTCAGAGGGGGCGGGTCACAACCATGGCACATGCACAGATGTGTGACACAGACCTCAGGTGATGCTACTGTGTTGCAAGATTCCCAGAGCATCACTTAGTTTGGTCACAAGGTCGCACTTGTCACTCTTATAGGTGGGACCTAGCCACGGTCCTCAGTGGGGGCAGGTCACAACCATGGCACATGCACAGATGTGTGACACAGACCTCAGGTGATGCTATTGTGGTGCAGGATTCCCAGAACATCGCTTAGTTTGGTCACAAGGTTACACTTGTCACTCTCACAGCCACGGTCCTCAGTGGGGGCGGGTCAAGACTATGGCACATGTGACACAGACCTATGAAGATGCTATTGCGGCGCAGGATTACTAGAATATCGCTTATTTGGTTCAGGATAGAAGACGGATTACTAGACCATCGCATCGTTCAAATGAGATCAATAAATGATATTCATTGCGATCCGAGCCGCTCGGGATGTTTTTGCGATAATTGGTGTGGAATGTGGTGCTGGGGAATGTGGTGCCAGCTTCCATGCAGTTATTCGTACGCACCTAAAGACGTTACTGAGTAAGCTTTATAGATTACGAAACGGCCGGCCTTGCTAAAACCGCATGGGATAAACATAATTATAATTATAAGGCCGACCTTCTTTCAAATGTCCCACCTTTGGGGCATCCAAAAAGATATGTATACCACTAGACCTCCCCAGGTCTAGCACCTGGTTAAAATTTCAAAATTCCCTCGGCCAGATGCATAATTGTTTTTTTAAAATCAATTTTAAAAAAAGTTATAGCAAGAAAGCTCTTTGCGCGTTAAAAAGAACTCTGGCGGTATCTTCCAGCTGGCGAACAGCTTGCGGCGCGGATGTCTAACCTATGCAGTGGGTCCCGCCGCTGGACTGATGACAGTGCAGCAGCAAAGCCGGGGAAAACCCTAATTAAGGACCTTGTGCCACATCAACCGAACACGGTAGGTGGGAGTGAAATTCATTGAACCCGCGGCGGACTGCTTACTAGTATACTTGTAGAATATTACCGGTATATTATTTTATTTTATTTTCTATAGTGTCGTGTACACGTGTACGAGGCCTCATGTCGTGGTTGGGAGGGTTGCGGAGGGAGGGATTAGGGTTTAGCCAGAAAGTTCATGTCATTTCTTTTAATGCTGTTTCATGACAATCATGATCAGTTGGTGGTTGAAGTCATTCCCACAAAGGGTGTGGGCGTAGTATGGGTGGGATTAAAAGTTTGGGATACCTCATGACCGTCAAAAATTAATGGTGTCTCCATTTAGGTACTTGTTGGCATAGTGATCACTAAACAAAGCATTCACTCATTTCCAGACAAGAAAAGTATGTTACAATAGCCTTGTTAAATGGCTAAACTTTTCAAAACCCCACTTTTTTGTTTTGGTGAACCTGTGTGTTTATATTGACCCAGATCCAGGAGCACAGAGATCCAACTTCAGTTTCACTGTCAGAGACTCTCCTTCGGACTACGTCAATGTAACATGTTGGGGGACTGAGATGCACATCAAGACAATTTTCCAAAGCTTCAAGATATGTGATGTTGGTAAGTTGTAATGGTTAGTTAAATTGGTTAGTTAGTGTATGTCGTAAGATGTTTCAGAAATTTAAAAAGTGATTTCAAAAAGACAAAGTAGCAAGTTTACAAATCAGTGATAGTTTGTGATACATTTAGTCCTGCCCACCTTCAAATTGCACCAGTTCATTTTCTACCTTCACTAAACAGGAAACGAGTCATAACGACAGCTTATTGTTATTACTTAAGTAACTATGCATATGATTGAAATGCCTTCTTGCTGCACACATGCTGAAATTATTTTATAAAATACTTGTTGTACCTCACAAATCCACTCGTAACAGGTAGAAATTTGCTGGTTCTCACATGCCCCTCCCACCACTTGTGTGTCCTTACATCCATGCAGCTGATGCCTTTGTACCTGCTAATGTTTCTATCCTAATGATGAAGTGGTAATTGAGCATCCTTCTGTGTCGTGCTTATTGCCTTGTTAAGTATTAAGGTCAACTAGTGCTGACAGGTCTGTGCCATTTCCCTCCATTCCTTAACTTCCACCTCAATTCATCCCCATATTCCACATCCTCCCTCTATCCCTCCACCCTCCCCTTATTCCACACCCTCCCTCTATCCCTCTGCCCTCCCCTTATTCCACACCCTCCCTCTATCCCTCCACCCTCCCCATATTCCACACCCTCCCTCTATCCCTCCACCCTCCCCTTATTCCACACCCTCCCTCTATCCCTCCACCCTCCCCATATTCCACACCCTCCCTCTATCCCTCCACCCTCCCCATATTCCACACCCTCCCTCTATCCTCCACCCTCCCCTTATTCCACACCCTTCCCATGTTCCACACCCTCCCTCTATCCCTCCACCCTCCCCTTATTCCACACCCTCCCTCTATCCCTCCACCCTCCCCTTATTCCACACCCTCCCTCTATCCCTCCACCCTCCCCTTATTCCACACCCTCCCTCTATCCCTCCACCCTCCCCTTATTCCACACCCTCCCTCTATCCCTCCACCCTCCCCTTATTCCACACCCTCCCTCTATCCCTCCACCCTCCCCTTATTCCACACCCTCCCTCTATCCCTCCACCCTCCCCTTATTCCACACCCTCCCTCTATCCCTCCACCCTCCCCATATTCCACACCCTCCCTCTATCCTCCACCCTCCCCTTATTCCACACCCTTCCCATGTTCCACACCCTCCCTCTATCCCTCCACCCTCCCCTTATTCCACACCCTCCCTCTATCCCTCCACCCTCCCCTTATTCCACACCCTCCCTCTATCCCTCCACCCTCCCCTTATTCCACACCCTCCCTCTATCCCTCCACCCTCCCCTTATTCCACACCCTCCCTCTATCCCTCCACCCTCCCCTTATTCCACACCCTCCCTCTATCCCTCCACCCTCCCCTTATTCCACACCCTCCCTCTATCCCTCCACCCTCCCTCTATCCCTCCACCCTCCCTTATTCCGCACCCTCCCTCCACCCTCCTCTCTGTCACAGTTGAGCTAAGGCAATGTCAGGTGATGACCAAGCAGATAGGGGAGCAGGAGGAGCGGTGGAAGCCTTGGACTCCAAGGTGGGAAGGGGTAGGGAGGAGAGGGAGGAGAGAGGGGGGAGATGAGCCTTATTTTGGACAGTAGAGTGACTTGGAAGATAAGTGTGGATGAGGTCATGACCTCTCCCCTCCCCTCCCCTCCCCTCCCCTCCCCTCCCCTCCCCTCCCCTCCCCTCCCCTCCCCTCCCCTCCCCTCCCCTCCCCTCCCCTCCCCTCCCCTCCCCTCCCCTCCCCTCCCCTCCCCTCCCCTCCCCTCCCCTCCCCTCCCCTCCCCTCCCCTCCCCTCCCCTCCCCTCCCCTCCCCTCCCCTCCCCTCCCCTCCCCTCCCCTCCCCTCCCCTCCCCTCCCCTCCCCTCCCCTCCCCTCCCCTCCCCTCCCCTCCCCTCCCCTCCCCTCCCCTCCCCTCCCCTCCCCTCCCCTCCCCTCCCCTCCCCTCCCCTCCCCTCCCCTCCCCTCCCCTCCCCTCCCCTCCCCTCCCCTCCCCTCCCCTCCCCTCCCCTCCCCTCCCCTCCCCTCCCCTCCCCTCCCCTCCCCTCCCCTCCCCTCCCCTCCCCTCCCCTCCCCTCCCCTCCCCTCCCCTCTTCTCCCTCCCCTTCCCTCTCTTCCTTCCCCCTCTCCTCCCACCCCTCCCCTCCCCTCCTTCTCCTCCCTCTCCCTCCTCTCCCTTCCCCCCCCCCCCCCCCCTTCCTCATCAGTCAGTACCAGGTGAACATCAGTGAGGCCCACTCAGAGGTGGCCCAGTACAGTGGGTGGGACTACACAGAGTACACCTCCTTGGCCCACGTTCCCCTCCGCCCCTCCAATGACTACTACACCCTCAGCGATATCTTGGCCAATGGCACATCCCTGGAGGGCACTCACATCAACATCCTAGCGGTGGTCAGAGATGTGAGGACATGCAGCTAAAAGATTTACACTTTAGCTGTCTGAGCCCAGTGTATAGCAAGCTGCTGTCTAGACCACCCCAGCTTTGTGCGATAGCCTAATGATTATGTGCATATGTTTGTGTGTGTGTGTGTGGAGGGGTAGAGAGGAATGCAATTAATGTGCATTCCCAGTTTAATGTTCGTAATAACGCACTTGCACACATGCTCATGTGTGCAAACACACACATGCCAATGCTTCTACACATATACACTGTCATACACGTATACACACACACACACACACACACACACACACACACACACACACACACACACACACACACACACACACACACACACACACACACACACACAGCCTGGCACTCCTCGCCAGATGACATCTAAGACTGGGAAACCCCTGAAATTGTGTGAAGTGAAGTTAATGGACCCAGGCTGCCATAGCTTCTTCCTCCTTATGTGAGTGCACTGTCAAAGAAGGGCTGACATAAGCAGCACCATTCCTTACCTGTTACCCCAGCTGGGACAAGGAGCTGATTGAACTTGCCCAGACCTGGACACCCAGGGATAATGGTAAACATGACATCATCATGATTCTATTTAGAACCTCCCCGTGTTCTTTTGTATCTCTCCAGTCATCTTTGGTGTGGATGTCAAGGTCTCTTTTGATACGTATCGCAATTCTATGGTGGCTTCCTGTGATCCGAAATCTATCATCACAACAAACCCTGGTATATGAAATGTTAATGTTGTGGTATTGTGGTGGTGGGACTGAATGTTTGGAATGTTTGTGTACATTGACACTTGTTAAGTCAAAGGGGTATCAAAGGGGGGTATAGATGTGGGGTGAAGTGATGATATGCCTGCTTCCTGTTAAGACTGCCGTGAGGCCCATCTGCTCTACCAGTTTGCACAGAAGATCCAGCTGGAGGAGCCGTCCTTGCTGGAAGATGGGGACCCAGATGATGGTTGGTGTGTTGTGCAAACATTTCATGTTGGTCCACATTAGATAAATCGACATTTGAGCATGTTCAACATGTGGAGCGAAATAGTGCCTTGTCACATGCTCCTATTTAATGCTCACGCAGATGTAAGAGCACGACTGTCCATACATGTGTTGTGATCTGTTGTAACACCTCCACATTGTTCTAACGTGTGTGTGTGTGTGTGTGTTTGTGTGTGTGTGTGTGTGTGTGTGTGTGTGTGTTGGCTCCAGTCAAGTCCATCTCAACGGTGTACACTATCAAACAGCTGACACAGCACCAGCAAAAGCAGGAAGGGGGTGGAGCCACATTCTCCTGCATTCTGTTTGCCGTCCTCATGTCTTTGGACATCGATGAAGGGATCCATGCTGCTGTGGCATTCAGATGGTAGGCGTGGCACCCTCCCTGCACCCTTTACATGCCCCCATCCCACCCTCCAACTCCAGCATAGCGTGCAAGTATCGTGTGCCCGAGGGCAGCAAGTCGTGCTCTAACAAGTCTTGCTGCTCTAAAGAGTTCTCATGTGAGCCGCAGTACGACCTGAGGGTGTCGTTGGCCGACTGTACCGGGAGCGTAAGTGGCGTGAGAATCACGGGACAGGTTGCCATGGAGCTTCTCAACAAGTACACAGTGAGTATTACGGAAAGGGTGGTGTATGGCCCATGCGCATGTGTGTATATGACTTTGGGGTTGTAGTAATTATGTCATGAGTCTAAATTTAGGGTTAATGGGGGAGGGGGAGGGGGGCTTGGATCAGAATAGAGGCTTAACTATTTTGTTGTCATCACACGATTATCTAGTTATGTTGTCAAGCAAAGGCTAAGTTGTTACAGGGTTATGAACGTATTAGCTGAGCCTACCATTGATTGGCTGGCACAGTGATGCTGACCCTTAGACCTAAGCATTATTAGCATTTCAAAGTTGGGTCAGACAAAATTTGTTTTGGGGACCGCAAAGTAAGCAGAAGTGAATAATACTGCCTCACATCTCCAGCCACAGGAGTTTCTGGAGGTGAGTGACTCCGAAAGAACGGAGCTAAAGGCCAGCCTTGTGTTGGAGAGGTTTAAAGTGTACTGCAAGGTGGGGTGCATCATATAGAATACATGCTAGTTTGTGTGGTCATTGTACTGTTCTGGTCATTGGCAGTGTGTGCTTCCTGCATCTGAGCAGAGGAAGCCAACAGTCAGGGTACTGTGCATGCAGATTGCCGACCCTGCAGAAGTGATACAGAACCTAGAAGATGCTGCTGCCCAAAACCATCCATAGCTCCACACGTGCAAGACGCAACAATATGTTCATAGATTATTTAGACTACGTAACCCTAAATAATCTATGGTATTATCCTGTCAGTGCTATTGTTGTCGAACTTTTATTGCTCGCATGACCTCAAGCTGAAGTCGTGACGTCAAGTGACGCATGCTGCCAGATCCACCTTTTTGCGACTCGCTATGGCCGAACAGATGTGGAAGGTATTTCTGCTGTTCTTGTCAAGCGCTATAGGTATCAATTGCAAAGACCAGCACAGACGCACTCCAGTTATCATCGACACGGACATAGGGTCGTTCCATGACGACTTCCCGGCCATCGCGCTCGCTCTCCTCTCCAGCGAGCTGGACGTGAGGCTGCTTGTCACATGCAGCGATGACACACGCGCGAGGGCCGCGGTCGCGGCCAAGCTGCTGACGCTTGCCGGGACGAGCCACATTCCGATCGGGATAGGCGTGCCGACGGATCACATAACCGAGCGCCCACTGTTTGACTGGGCGAGCGACTTCCCTTTGTCTTCCTACGTCGGTGGCGTTTACGAGGACGGAATAGCGAAGATGGCGGAGGTCATACGCGGCTCGGAAGGTGTGGTGGAGATTCTCGCTCTCGGGCCGCTGACAAACTTTCCGCGGCTCCTCCTCCAGCATCCGAGCGTCGTCCGCAAGGCGAGGGTCACGATGATGGCGGGATCCTTCCGCCTCGGGTACTTCTATTCGCCTACGGTCAGCCCCGAGTACAACGTCGTGCTGTGCCCCGCATGCGCCGATCAAGTGATGAGGGCGGGGTGGAGCGTGAGGGTGGCTCCGCTGGACACCTGCATCGATGCCTTCCTCACCCCACCCTCATCCAGGAAGCTGTTTCTGGAATGCCAGACTGCGAACAAGGTCTCCGGGGCTCTTGTTCAAACCTTCGGCTACTTCTTCCCGTTTTGGCAGTTCATGATTCACGACAACTGGCACGTGAGCCCTGTATTCTACGACGCCGTGGCTACGCTGATGCTGCTTTCCAATGCCGGCGAGTACCTAGCGGAGTACGAGGAGCTGAAAGTGGTGACGGACGAGGCAGGCTACACAAAGGTTAACGACACCGCAGGCATCCCGGTGAACGTTGCTTTGCAGTGGAAGGAGCCTGGAGCCGAGGAGATGTTTAGGGAGTTCATGGCAGAGGTCTTCTGCACACAACATTGACAATATAACTAGGTTACGTACCAGCATTTGGTATCCAATTCGGTATTATTTAAAAAATATGCACAATAAGAATCATATAGGTAAAGATAAAAAATATATATTATACCTGGTACACATAAGCTCATAGTTTTGACTTGATCTGATCATGCCTGCAAGCAGGTGTGGGTTTCTCAATAATCTCTTCCCACCAAGATGGTCGCTCCAAAGATTTTGGGTTAGTTATCATTGCTTGATACAGATTTTTGTAAGCCTGGATGGGGGGGGGGGGGGGGGGGGGGGGGGGGGGGGGGGGGAGAGATACACATACAGTGGAACCTCAAAATGCAGACTCCCTGAAATACGGACACCTCGATAAACAGACACTATCTCTAGGTCCCAAACAAGTTACTTTGAAAGGTTCCAACCCCTGAATAAAGGACACCTCAATTATCGGGACACTTCAGGTGGGTCCCGATGGTGTCCGCTTTTCAGGGTTCCACTGTATCACTTGATACGCCTGCTATTCTGCTAACATCAGATTATCTTTAACCTTTCGCTGGTACATGCATGATGGTAAGTTAGTGTTAGCAATGGAGGACATCCAACCTGTGTAGCTTGCACTGGCAATTGTAGGTTAGGTGTCTTAGCAATGGAGGACGCCAAACCTGTGAGAACATTGAGCCTACGTACATTGTTGGTGTCTTAGCAATGTCTTGGCCTTTTAAAAACATATTTAGTTTGTGGATTACAGAGGTGAATACCCTCTTTTTTTTGTTGTTGCTAAATGTATTTTTCTATTTGAGAATCAATTATATCAATGCTTATAAATAAATGTAATGCAAGTATTGCAACTCATGTCATGATGCTGGTATGGAATGGAGGGGGTCAGGCTGGTATGAAATGGAGGGGTCAGGCTGGTATGGAATGGAGGGGTCAGGCTGGTATGGAATGGAGGGGGTCAGGCTGGTATGGAGTGGAGAGTTTTATGGTCAGGCTGGAATGGAATGGAGGGGGTCAGGCTGGTATGGAATGGAGGGGTCAGGCTGGTATGGAATGGAGGGGGTCAGGCTGGTATGGAGTGGAGAGTTTTATGGTCAGGCTGGAATGGAATGGAGGGGGTCAGGCTGGTATGGAATGGAGGGGTCAGGCTGGTATGGAATGGAGGGGGTCAGGCTGGTATGGAAAGGCTGGTATGGAATGGAGGGTTTATGGTCAGGCTGGTATGGAATGGAGAGTTTATGGTCAGGCTGGTATGGAATGGAGAGGGTCAGGCTGGTATGGAATGGAGGGTTTTATAATCAGGTTGGGATGGAATGGAAGGGGTCAGGCTGGCATGGAATGGAGGATTTTATAGTCAGGCTGGTATGGAATGGAGGGGGTCAGACTCACCTGTCCATTGCTCAAGCCAATTGGAGACTGCAGGATGAAATCTGGTGGAGCAATGACATCCACAAGCGAAACAGCTTCATCCTTGAGCTAAGATCAGAGATACACACAGGATAACACAGCACAAGCAAGGTTGGGAGGGGTCACAAGCAGGTAATATGAGGCATGTTCCTGCAAATTGTACGTGTGCATGTGTGTATATGTATTGGAAGGTAGGATTTACATCAATACCTTGTCAACATACTCCAGAATAGAACTCCTTACAAGCCTCAGATGTTCTGGTTTTGTGAAGTATCCATCTAAATACAAATGTACCATTGGTAGAAAGTAGAGTAGAACACACATCCACACAAAACCACGCTCCTTATAAATCAATCACAAGCCATTCTTGCTGAACGTTTTGTAATTTGATACTTAGAAACAAAACATGAGCATCCAGTATCATTTGTACGGGTGCACAATTATTTTAATTGGTCACATTGCATGCTCTGCAATATTATTCATGGTATCCCATTTCCCTCCCTCCCTCCCTCCCTCCCTCCCTCCCTCCCTCCCTCCCTCCCTCCCTCCCTCCCTCCCTCCCTCCCTCCCTCCCTCCCTCCCTCCCTCCCTGTCTGTGCAGAACCACTCCTGCATCAGGGTGAATATGATATTTTTGCTAGGCTGTATAAAAATGGCGTATGATAACAATGGAGTATTGACTTGTAGCCAGAGTTCAGGTCCTTAAACAAATCTTGTGAACATTGCCATAATAAAGTACATGTGTACAATAACATTTGCTCTATGACTGTTACAACTAAGTTACAACATTATTAAATCATGAATGAAAACCCCTCACACGTGATTAATATCGCTAACTCAACAAGAGTTGATCACTGAAACAAGTGCATTTCTTCTCTGAAGATAGCTTACCTATTACTTAATATTTACCTAGGTCTTTCATGTGATTTTTACACTGCTTAATTAACCACCACTCAAGGTTATTCTACAACTACAATGATGACTAAATCGTGAGCTACACACAAGTAGTAGGTCTTGGAGCTTTGTATCATAGAAAGATGTCAGTGCACACCCCAGCCCACCCCCAGGCCACACCTTTACCCCAGGCCACACCCCAGACCACACCTTGGTACAGATGCACACCTGAGGCCACACCCCAGACCACACCCACCTTGGTACATAATAGCTGCATGTTTCTCCAGTCTCCAGAGGCCATACAACGAGCACAGCTTGGAAAGAACAGACTTTAACCCTTTGTCTTCTGGGGCAGAATCCACCAGGGCGGCAAACCTCATAAGAATGAAGTGCTGAAAGTAAATAAAAATGCAGAAACTAATGGACATTTCAAGGAAACTGACTTTATTTATTGGCACAGTAAAAATACAATATATCTCACTCCTGAGCCCAAAGATAGTCTCCGATCTTATTGCTCTCTACATGTAAACACAAGGTAGATTAAAAGATTAGTACCTACAGACACATGGAATTCAAAGTGTTCAAGAAGCAACGGAATATTAGCTGTGAGGATTAATTATATATAAGGCTGTGGTGATGTTATATATAAGGCTGTGGTGATGTTCTGGTCTGGGCATGTGCAAGTAAATTAATAAAACAGTGATCAAATCGTTCCTGTATAATTTTATTCTTTGATCACTTTTTAAATTGACGTTTTTTGATAGCAAAGCTTCAAAAATGCCTTTCCATCAGAAAAAGAATATAGCCAATCAATGGGCCTCTCCACGCGCAAAATATCAAGCAGAGCCTGAAAAAGGAACCGACTGCTAAAAGATAACGATATTGGCAGCTCGCTTGGCAAAAAGAGTGCAATGTTTAATATTCCAATGTTTAATTACAATGCAAATGGAAATGCAGACTCGCATGTCGTATGACCATAAAATAAGTTAACAACAACACCATGGTGGATTGGTTGATTTGAAAGCAAAAGAAGTGTAAAAAAGGCAAGGAAACTAAAGTCTATTATGTAATAGTCCTATATTTAGCACATTACCACCATAACTCCTACATTGAGTGCCTATACAACATTTGCCCCTTTATACTAGACCGTACCACACACGTAGTTGTAAAAGTCACTGTGCCACATCTTAGTAGTGAAGTAATCCACTTATCAAAATTTTGTAATGTGTATAAATTCTAACAGGGGATATGTACATTGTATCTGCACCTGTAAATCGAATAAAATCAAATCTGCTGCTACAGAATATGTATCGTCTAGTTGATGGTGCACATTTTGTATCTATCCAAATTACCTCTGGAAGCATTTGTTTATGAACAAAAAGTAACTAAACAATCTCTACGAGAAAGTTGGAGGCATATGGGATTTGAAGGCAAAGCCAGGAAACAAGGGTTAAATCATAAAAATGAGCACTTTTGTAGAACATAACCTCAAATACAGGACTTTTTCTTCTTGATTTCACCCTTGTTTACACCCACCATTGCCTTCAAAAATACCACCAACTTTCTCATAGAGAAAGTTTTTATTTACTTGTCAGCATTGTGACTCCTTGTAAGTTATTGCATATCCTTTACTTTACAGTAATTATCTAGTTCTCCAGCTCATCAGTACACACACACACACACACACACACACACACACACACACACACACACACACACACACACACACACACACACACACACACACACACACACACACACACACACACACACACACACACACACACACACTACATCACCTACCTCTGCATAAACAAGAGCAAGTGTATGGCAGGCATATACCAGACTATTCTCCTTGGCCCAGAACTCATTCTGCAATATCAGCGTATAAAACAAAAGGTCCATTATATGGGGCGTGGGCGAGGGGGGGCTTCAATTGGCATACCCTTGTGCGAGCCATCTCAACACGGACCTTCCTGCAGCTGTTTGCCCAGAGGTCACAGAAGAGCCAATCAAACATTTCCAGGGCATCTGCAGGAGAGTGCATTAATTAGCATTACATGTAAAGAAACTGTGTTCGGTATGAAAAAGTTTTGTCACTGCACACCCATTTCTACTACCTGCTCACACTCACCCCACCCCCTCCCACCACCCCATCTCAACACTATCCCCTACTCCACCCCCTCCCACCATCCACCTCTATAGATGAGCTAAGACTGCCTGGGCTCTAACCTTTGTAGGTCAAAGTCCTGATGGATGATGTGCGGAATGTCTTGCCAAGTACTGCCTGGTAGCTGTCTAAGACGTTCACACTTTCCATTGGCGACCTAATGGTCTTCCCTGTTCAATGGAAACATGTGCACATCTGTATGCGCTCCAACAATGTGGTCATGTCCTTATATGGACATGTTTATGTCTGTAGGCACATCACAGCAGACCTCATGTAATAAGCATAACTATCAATTTAACCATTTCCAAATAACATACTGAACAGGATATGCTACATTTAAAAACAAAAACATTAAAATTACAAATACTTTCACCACAAGGACAAAAGAACATCTTTGAAATCTCATAAAGCGTCCTGGGGCAATCTCATACGGACACACATACGTACCATATACATACCATACACACACATGTATACAGTGCACACACACACACACCACACACACACACACAAACACACACACAAACAACACACCACACACACCACACACCATGCACACACACACACACACACACACACACACACACACACACACACACACACACACACACACACACACACACACACACACACACACACACACACACACACACACACACACACACACACACACACACACACACACACACACACACACACACACACACACACACACCTTTCTGCTTCTCTTCGAAAAGCCCCACAAGGTAGTTGGATGCTTGGAGCAGTATGACGTTATTGTCCCCTTCATAGGTCAGCATTGGATCAAGATTGTTCCTAAGCTGACCTAACTGGTTTACTGGACAGGGAGAGAGGGCAGTCCATTGCTGTGCACACACACACACAGTAGCTCTCACCGGCAAGGTAGCCATGACCCCCACACGCCTCCCTGCTCTCCTGGGTCCCAGCCATGGCAATGAACCCTGCAAGGGATTTGCAGCTGCACGACAGCGCGTGGATCTCCGGGCCCTGTTCAGCCTGAAGAAAGAGTGGACAGCTGTTAAAGTAACATTGCGAGCTGATTTAGTGAGGGATGGCATGGGGAAGAGGGGAGGAAAAGCATGGAGAAGAGGGGAGGAAAAGCATGGGGAAGAGGGGAGGAAAAGCATGGGGAAGAGGGGAGGAAAAGCATGGGGAAGAGGGGAGGAAAAGCATGGGGAAGAGGGGAGGAAAACATGGGGAAGAGGGGAGGAAAAGCATGGGGAAGAGGGGAGGAAAAGCATAGGGAAGAGGTGCACATACAGCACACACATGAGCACACATCACACATGAGCACACATTAGTATTATTTACATGTACACAACATGTACAAAAACACACAGAAATTCAAGCACTGTAGACTCATAATGTTCTTTGGACGCATAAGTGTTAAAAAGCACATTATACATATACCTCTATGCCAGTAAGACACTCCCTTACCTCCTCCCCTTCCACAAAAGGACCATATGTACATGTTATACTGATTTACTAGTGTCAAACACTTTCACTGCACACAAGTGTACACACACACTGCTTAGCACTCACACATGACATGATGCACACACATTCACATACACACATACACACACATGCAGGCACACCTGCATATCAGCACTCACACCACCATTCATCACAGAGAACTGGTACTGAGCAAAATCACGAAAAAATGTCATTGCATAATGTGACAAGGCAAAGGAAGCTGCCAAGTATGGTAACAGACGCCATCGCTGCAAGGGAAGGTGGGCATTATATGCAGTGTAGTTTGCCAATGCCCAGCTTGACCTGCAGCTGGTACTCTAGGACTGGAAGCTCCTCTGTTGGCGTGGGGCCAAACTGACGGCGAACTGCAGAATACCTTACCAGTATGAGGAGCATAGAGGGGTGTGGCATGGAGGTGGAGCATGGAGGTGTGGCATATAGGGGTGTGGCATGGAGGTGGAGCAGAGGGGTGTGGCATGGAGGTGGAGCATAGAGGGTGTGACGTGGAGGTGGAGCATAGAGGGGTGTGGCATGGAGGTGGAGCATAGAGGGGTGGCATGGAGGTGGAGCATAGAGGGGTGTGGCATGGAGGTGGAGCATAGAGGGGTGTGATATTGAGGTGGAACAGTGAGGGGTGTGGCATGGAGGACACAGCAAACTGTAAATAAGAGTACATGTACTTGCAAATGTTAATAAATATTAAGATCAAAACTGATAGCTGATTAGTGAGGGAAGGCACGAAGGAAGAAATATGAGGAAGAGCTCAGTATGTGTGTGTGTGGAAGGAGGGAGGGAGGGAGGGAGGGAGGGAGGGAGGGAGGGAGGGAGGGAGGGAGGGAGGGAGGGAGGGAGGGAGGGAGGGAGGAGGGAGGGGACAAGAGGTCAACTTCATGGCCTACCTGATGGAGATGGTGACAGCTGATCTTAGGTGCAGAGCAGCCATCCACACGATGGTGACCCTCCCCCCTGAGAGGGCCCCCAGCATTGCTCCATGTCGTCTACTGGGATCCTGCACAGGGGGAATTTAAAGGGTATGTGGATGGGGGTGTGGTCCAAATCACAACGGAGTTAAGTAATGCCCATCACCCACACTGTATGGAGTTATGTACTGTCCATCTTGGCTCACGTCCCCTCCTTTGTTCAAGAGGTATTCCTTCGGGATGCGGTAGTCCTGGAATGACAGGAAGCTATGGAAGAAAGCACCCCACCAACTTTAGCACAAATATACAAGAACACATACAAATCATAAAATGCTTTGGTTAAATATATTTGTGTAATATATTGTAAATATCTTATATATTTATGCATATGAAGATATTATTATCATCAAAGCATGTAACATTAACACACACACACACATACACACACACATACACACACACACATAACTTAATGTACCCACACATTTTAGTACCAGTCTACACTTGATGCACAAAACAACCATTGAAAATGGTTATCAACCTTTATCACTTTCTGTATTGGTTTTGTCAAACACAATGATATTAATAGACATGTTAAAGTGCTAAAAAACTAAATCAAAATCATTAAATCAAGACCTATATATTCTTTGTATTTAATAACTAATACTTACTTTTTGAAACCTTGATTGCTGTAAATTACATTTTGGGCCTATTGTTATTGCGGAACACTTGCCATCCCACTTCTGATACCAAATGTTAATACTCAATGACAACTGCAATTTATAATATCCTTGATAACTAACCAATGATTCCTACATGCACATACACCAATACATAATTATACATATTATAAATGGTTGCTAGGTAACACCATACACATTTAAAGCACACCTATACATGTACATGTTTTTTGAAGTCGTAAAACATATATGTAGTTGTGGCTTCGGCAAGTCAACCACTCACTATTAAACCATTGAGACCATTAAGGACTCACCCATTGGCTAAACCACTGAGACCATTAAGGACTCACCCATTGGCTAAACCACTGAGACCATTAAGGACTCACCCATTGGCTAAACCACTGAGACCATTAAGGACTCACCCATTGGCTAAACCATTGAGGTTATTAAGGACTCACCCATTGGCTAAACCATTGAGGCTATTAAGGACTCACCCATTGGCTAAACCACTGAGACCATTAAGGACTCACCCATTGGCTAAACCATTAAGGCTATTAAGGACTCACCCATTGGCTAGACCGTTCAGACCAATCTTTGGTCCCATGTCTCCCACCACTATTCCAGGGAATGGCTTTAACGTGTGGACATCGCGTACGGGGACCACAAACTGGTGGATGCCATGGCAACGTCCGTCAGGGGTGTACAGCTGGGCATACACCAGGGCATGAGTGGCCATCTTGCCAAGGTTGCCTATCCAGCACTTTGTTGCCTCTAAGTCGGGAGTGTTCAAGATGAATTGCTGAGAGAAAAATAGCATTTGATACTGTATGCTCTCAACATTGCTGCTACGACAACGTACACTGGTCTTAGGGTCATATGTAGCTGTTGTCCTTATGCCTTTAGAGTTGCTCCCATGGGCCAATTCAGTAAGCGCAAAGCAGCCAATTACCTGTAAGCAGTGACAACAGTTCCTTACTGAGTGGCTGGCTAGCAGGTTGAGTAGATGGAACTAGATACTGGGAGACTACATTGCCACCCAAATGACTTGCCAGACTGAGGGACACCTGAGGCCCCCCCAAAACATATAGTGCTAATCGTGTTGGTGAGGATTCACCTCCAAGTTTTTGGTTGCCATGGCAATATCCAACAGCTTCTCCGATTTGCTACCCGTCAGGACGGTTGATCCAAACATCTGAAAGGAATACGGATAAGAAGCACGAGCGTAGGCGGACATTCTTACCTGCGCGCTCAGATAATACTCGGCAGGTATGCAAGCGTCCACGGCATAGAGCGCTTGCAGCGTACTGTACAGCCGCATGGGGGACTGCACGTACTCTTCTACAGGTGCAAAGTCGTACTCGACTATCCGCTTTGTCCGCCTGAAGGTCAGAAGCTGCTGTTCGTCGCACGTGAGCTCGGCACTAGGTTGGGAAAATAGAGGGTCGCTTGCAAGGGTTTTCCAAATGCGCTCTCTGTATTCTACAACTTCTGCTGTTTCGAGGAGGTTTTTTAGGGCTGGCACCTCGAACGAAGCTTTGCTACGATACAAATCAAGGCAGGACATCTTGGTTAAATATAAATGTGGTAAGATGTTTACTATCCGTATAATTAAAGCTGTGGGTGGGGCTGACCTACCATGAATATCTAGTAGCAATTATATTACATTCTACCGCAAATCGCCAGACCACATTGACATTCTAATACCCTTGCATGTTGACATTGAGTTCAAACCTTTTGACCATGCTGATGGGATGGGAGAAGCGGCGAATGATACTGCATGTACTCCTAGAGGAGAGCCATGCATCCTTTGGTTGTGGGAGTGTTGAGGGATGAGGCAATGGAGCCACACATATGCATGTGTTTGCAGAAAAAACCCAGTTATGCTGACCACTGAGTGAGGTGGGCCATACAGCCTCACCCTCATGAGGCAGAATGCAATGTTGGCCAGAAGTGTCTCACCAATCTCCTCTTATGACTCTCTACAATGTATGTCATGTTGTGTGCATGCATGTTTGCATGTTGTTGTGCCATGTTAGACTGTACCTATTCACAAGTATGTTACCTATTCATGAATATATATATTTTAACAGTAGATAGTTGGAAATTGTGATTTAAGCTGCATATTTATAAATCATTGGAAAGAGCAAAAATAAATCTACATTCCAATAATACCTTATTCTCGTGGTGATACGTTCCCTTGCGAGCACCATGCATGAGAATGCAGGAAACGACACAGTAAGCAATATGGATACATGACAGTCGGCAACCAGGAATCAAGAAATTACGATTTGGCCAAAATATACACGTACCCGGACCATTAGTTTACGCATTAGATCTATGTAGGGGATTGGGAACTTAGCTGAGTCCGGGAAAGCCTATTCAGTCCTACGTGTTAATTGAATATTGCTTAGCCGGCGGGTCTGGTTGGATAACTAATCCATAGACTATTGTGCGTAGATAGCCCTGCTATCTACACATCTATTTACACTATTCAGGCAGGCTATTCATGCTGGTGCTGGTGTATGGAGGGTGTCAGGAGTAATGTGCAGATAGCCATGCTGGTGTATGGAGGGTGTCAGGAGTAATGTGCAGATAGCCATGCTGGTGTATGGAGGGTGTCAGGAGTAATGTGCAGATAGCCATGCTGGTGTATGGAGGGTGTCAGGAGTAATGTGCAGATAGCCATGCTGGTGTATGGAGGGTGTCAGGAGTAATGTGCAGATAGCCATGCTGGTGTATGGAGGGTGTCAGGAGTAATGTGCAGATAGCCATGCTGGTGTATGGAGGGTGTCAGGAGTAATGTGCAGATAGCCATGCTGGTGTATGGAGGGTGTCAGGAGTAATGTGCAGATAGCCATGCTGGTGTATGGAGGGTGTCAGGAGTAATGTGCAGATAGCCATGCTGGTGTATGGAGGGTGTCAGGAGTAATGTGCAGATAGCCATGCTGGTGTATGGAGGGTGTCAGGAGTAATGTGCAGATAGCCATGCTGGTGTATGGAGGGTGTCAGGAGTAATGTGCAGATAGCCATGCTGGTGCATGGAGGGTGTCAGGAGTAATGTGTAGATAGCCATGCTGGTGCATGGAGGGTGTCAGGAGTAATGTGCAGATAGCCATGCTGGTGTATGGAGCCGGGGTGTCAGGAGTAATGTGCAGATAGCCATGCTGGTGCATGGAGGGTGTCAGGAGTAATGTTTAGATAGCCATGCTGGTGCATGGAGGGAGTCAGGAGTAATGTTTAGATAGCCATGCTGGTGCATGGAGGGTGTCAGGGAGATAGCCATGCTGGTGCATGGAGGGTGTCAGGGAGATAGCCATGCTGGTGCATGGAGGGTGTCAGGGAGATAGCCATGCTGGTGCATGGAGGGTGTCAGGGAGATAGCCATGCTGGTGCATGGAGGGTGTCAGGAGAGATGTGTAGATAGCCATGCTGGCGTCACTAGATAGCTGTGTTGCCTTGCAAATTATTATGAATAGCAACATGATTGGAAAATCCAACTTCAAATTGGAAGATGTTACGCAATAGGGATTGAGAACCCGGGAAAGCCTATTCAGTCCTACGTGTTAATTGAATATTGCTTAAGTGAGAGTGAACTCTACGGTTGGATAGCTAATCCATAGACTATTGTGCGTAATTGAACTCTTGTGTTACTGTTTATAGGTACTTAAAGATGGTTTTGTAATGTATCAAGCTAGTTGCGTATAGCTTCGGCTATTTCGGCAGTGAGCATACCTTGCGATCGATCGAAGCTCGCTGTTGAAGACATAGGTCCGTGACAACCTAATTGGACGGTGATTTCCCAGGTGCTCCCGTCGCAATTGTATACATGGCAGAGCTTAGAATGGTGAGTGATAAGGGTCATTAACATAGCGCATGGTTGATATACAAGGGCATGTGCACGTTCGCAGTGCCGGTGTAAGTAAGATATTTCTGGTGGTGTGGTGGGGCAACTGGGACGGGGCGCCAGGCACTGAGCAGCGTAATACCCTTTGCCGTACCGGTATTTACTGACTATTCTATTCGTTGTTATATTTATTCATGTCTTCCGATTTATTGAGTGCATGCAAAGCGCGAGGCAACTTACAGCTGCATTTTGGAGCTCTAATTATTTTCTATGCCGTCAGTGCAAAGATCGCTATTAAATCCAACAGGTTAGAATTTCACATCTTGCCATGTACGAATGTTGAAAACGCGTCAAATTCGGAGTGCGCATAGAGGAGTCCTGCATGTAGCTATTGATTTGTCCTGTTCGTTAGTTTCTGTATCATCCGTTACAGAGATTCAGTTGAGCAAACTACATGCATGTTTTCCCGCTTGATTCGCGCCTATAAGATATAATCACCGCCTCCCCATACAGTAGCGGCTCACTAATCAGACCACGCGGTAATAAGACCACTTAACCGCCCGATTATAAGACCACTTCGCCAATCCGACCACCGTCTAATAAGACCACTAGTGTATAAATATTGGAGGGGCGTTTTTGCGTACCTTTCTTTCTCTAAACAGGCGATCAATGAAGTGGTTTCCTAATACAGTTGGTACCCACCATGCATTTGATTGCGGAGAATATCGACGATTCCGTACTCATGAAGTTAGCAATGTCTATGACACACACGAGCCAGCTCTAAGCTTGCTTTACAATCCTTGGCATAATTGTTCATCCTTCCAGCTGTTATTTTGTTACGATTCGTTTGTTTATCTGCTACTGGTATTCTAATCAAAGCGCATTTCGAAAGGCGGGAAACTCGCCAGTAAGACCGAAACGGTCGTATTGGCGAGTTTTACCACAAGATCCGATTGTCCCGGGGTGGTCTTATTAGTGAGCCGCTACTGTACATTGAGATTTTGTCAAAATCATTGGCGCGAATCAAGTGGGAAAACATGCACGTCGTTTGTTCAACTGTATCTCCGTAACGGGTGGTACAGAATTTAACGAATCAATAGCTACAGGACTCCTATGTACAACCCGTTTTCCACACTTGTACATGGAGAAATGTTGAATTCTAACCCGTTGGGTTAGCGATCTTTGTACTCGCGGCATGGAAAATAATTAGAGGCTTTTTAGAGCACTAAAATCGATTTCCACATAGAGAGATGACGTGAGAACAAGTGTATACGAACTTTTAAAGGAAAAGGTTGTACCGTTGCAAAGATGTGTTGTTCAGTGTAACATGCAATTCTTATAGTGATAAAATTATAACCTCACAAGCCCGATTTTGCTGGACACTGTCCCAATTATTGAACCGTACACGTACCCCGCGCCCTGGCCCAGCGGACGACAATAATTTCAAACTAACAAATGCTTGCAGGGTGAGGAAGGTACGGGAGGCATTCGTCTCGATCGGCTAGGAGCGCTGCAAGCTCGCCTATCCGACCCAATTTACAAAAACTCCAAAAACTCTACGCAAAAACTGCATTAAGGCGGCGTCTGGGAGGCCTAGATTATAGTAGCTACGTGTACAATGTCGTTACAGTTGGCGGTGACTACCGGATAACCACTAGGAATTGTAATTTACATTTTTAACACCAATTAATAAAATGAATACTCAATTAATTATAATTACCATTAAAGACTATTCACTTTGGAACAGGTCTTTTTTTCTGCATGCATGTTAGTTGCAAGCTAGCATGGTCGGGAGCACGCGTTTATGGCGGCAAAGTTCGCACGTGAGCAGGCTTTTAATATGTAACTACAAATATTTAGGTGGGCCAAAGAAATTGAGGCGGGCGGGGATGAGAAACAAGTGATTTATTTTATGTGGCCTATATTATTAGTTCCAAATGTACATGTATCGATCATGATATACATTGTATATGTAATACTAAACTGCTGTGCATTCGTTTAGAAAATACGACAAAGACGGTTATATAAATCACATCATTGATATACTGTTGAGTAGCTTTTATTTTGTCCCCTAGCCGGCTATAGGTATAAGTTCCTTCCCTATGTACATTTATATAATCGCCCCCAGAACATATTTCCAGCCATTTATTGTTATATTGTCATCCACTGTTCGAATGGACATAAGTTGGAAGCCACGTGTAGTGTAAGTGCATGTTCCAAATTCGTGTGCTCTTCAGTTGATTTAATTTATGACTTATACGTATACATAAATATACATCTGCATGGGTTTTAACAGACAGAAGTTGAGATGGCATCTGTGCTATAGAATAGAAAATCCCAAACAACATGTACATATATATTTGAAAAGTGCATGCATGGGGCGGCAATAGTCTCGGCCTGATTCCCACAGCTGCGGATGGATATTACATTACCGCTACGTGGAAAGACAAGTTGCCCGAGCACCCGTGACGTCACAATACGAGTGCAATTTGTTAATAAGTCATATGAAACAAAGGGACCTGAAGAGTGGGTAAAAAGGCGGAGCTACGCCGCATGCATACTTTCAAAAAGCTACGAACTGTTTGTTGAAGCGCGCGCGACCCATGTTAACTTTAAAAAGGAAAGTCGTTACGCTTCTGCTGTGCTACTGGCTGTTGCTTCTCCATCTCATTGCCACGTTGAGTTTGTGGCTTTTTTGCTTTTTGATAGTATGGCAGCGATGCTCCGCCTTTTTACCCACTCTTCAGCCAGGTCATCCTCATGTCGTCCGTTTCAGAACTTTTGTTTTAAAGAAAGCGAGACAGTACCGCCCTACCAATTAGTTAACCATGTGACTTATTAACAAATTGCATTCATTTTGTGACGTCACGGTGCTGCATTCTGTGCGCCTAAAAGGCTCACTAGAACGACTTTTGTGTACCAAGATCGGATCCCAGACCCTCTTTCCACGTAGCCGTGATGTAATCCATCCGCAGCTGTGGGAATCAGGTCTGGGGCATACTCTAACTAATAAGTGCCACGAAGACCGCTAGAGCGGAGCTATTGTGGGTCCCAAAAGGCCAGGGCCAGAGTGCATGCAGTAGCGGATCCAGGGGGGGGCTAGGGGGGGCTATAGCCCCCCCCCCCCCCCCTAATTAAAAATTCATAGCATACTTGCATGGGTGTTTTAGGCGATAATACTAGTAATTCAGTGTAGAAATAACACAGCACTCCCCCATACCCCCTAGCTGGGCGGGAGGGGTGCCCCCCTCCCGCACCCTCCCCGGGACGGCTCCGCCTACAGTCAGCCCCTCCCCTTTTCAGCCCCCCCCAACCGTCCATGCTGGATCCGCTACTGGCATGGCCGTAGCGATGACACATTCATCCAAACCTTGAGCCACGGTTGTATGCGAATTTTACGCATCTATGGAACACATGCTCTAAATTTTTTTCTTTCTGTGCCGCATAGTCCAAAACCATACGCCATCAGATCAGTATGCGCAGCGAGTATACGGAACACTACGCGATACATGCACACTGTGAACTCCCAGAACTGAATAAAGGATATGTACGGTGGCCCGGTAGGTCGCGGCTGTCATGACGTGCACATACGCGATTCTGGGATTTGCGGACTTGCACATACTCGATTTGCGGACGTGCACATATGCACATCTGGGATTTGCGGACTTGCACATACTCGATTTGCGGACTTGCACACATGCACATCTGGGATTTGCGGACTTGCACATACGCGATTTGCGGACTTGCAAATACGCGATTTGCGGAAGTGCAATTGTTTCCACGTGGTTGCCACGTGGCAACCACGTGGCAAACACGTTGTAACCACGTGGCAACCACGTGGAAACAATTGCACTTCCGCAAATCACGTATTTGCAAGTCCGCATATGCATATGTGCACGTCCGCAAATTGCGTATGTGCAAGTCCGCGCAAATCCCAGATGTGCATGTGTGCACGTCCGCAAATCGCGTATGTGCAAGTCCGCAAATCCCAGATGTGCATGTGTGCACGTCCGCAAATCGAGTATGTGCAAGTCCGCAAATCACAGATGTGCATATGTGCACGTCCGCAAATCGCGTATGTGCACGTCATGACAGCCGCGACCTACCGGGCCACCGTAGATATGCAATATTGTTTACCTACGTAGCTTACGTCACCGTGTATGTTGCTATAAATGCTATAAATATATATCATGTGGGGTGAAGTCCGCAAATAATACACATGATGTAAGACGCGCGCGTGTCGTCAATTACATATCTTCTATTGGAAGGTATAAGTCCACTATCCAACGTGATTTTGTTGCTCAAAACTGAGCTGCGGTGAACACTCCAAAACTACACTGATGTAGGCGCGTAAATATATGTTCGTAATTTACAGTCCATGCACAGAATTATAAATTGGATTACCATCCAACAATTCACAATACACTGCAGATCATATAAAAAATGACTAAGACAGTGCAAAGTATGCAGCTGGCAGTTTTGAGTGCAAAACGTTTGCAGCTAATTTGCACATAGCTTTTGGGGTTGGCACCAGAGAGGACAGTGTCCAGATACACCTAGAAAGGTTTTCCAGCTGCTGTAAACACTTGATGATGTGGTCCAATTAACACGAATAACTTGATATGCGTTGCAACCTAGGATGCAGGGTTTGTATGCACCTAAGGCATTGCGGAAATTGTACATTCATAAATTCATAAATATTGCAGACCTACATTTAGCAACATGAGGCACTGATGTAGATTTGCTAGGTTTGTAATATTTATAAATATAATTATATACAATTATGACCATAATTCCTTGTATTCTTACTTTTTATTCAACAGGTGCATATAATTCTAAATCACCATTTCAATTTTTATTATCTTGTCTGATGTGCCATTGAAAGTTGTATCTCTTATCTTCTTTCAGGAGCAAGTTGGAGAACATTCAGGAGGTATATGTACACATAGCACTGTACACATGAATTTTCATCTCTATACGGCCTGTTTTTATGCATGCACTAAAAAAAAGTTTTAACTACACTCAGATGTAATTTTCACAATAGTGTAGAGTGTGTGCAATTATCCTGATGTACACTCCGGCTGGCATCTTTCAGTTCATACACTAAATTCCAAGAAGGCATGTTAGAACATTGTGTTACTTTCATTGTAGATCTGCATTGTAACATGCACCCAGACGCTTTACCTGATCTTAAAAAGAAAAATTACTTTACTGATCTTGCGTACTAAATTATATCAGTGTGTTGACTAATTCTGACAATACAAATTATTTAGGACAACGCACTGAGCCTGAAGATGAACAAGCTCTGGATGACATTGACCTGTTACTACATACACCGGTAAATACCCTATCTTTTGTACATAATACTGGCATGGAAGTTGGCTGTCTAATTGTAGGACAATTTGACACTTAGTTCAAAACATACTCTTTGCAGGCGGTCTTTTCCACACACCTTGCAGGGTACCGCATTAAGGGTATAACAATGTTTTATAGTTCCTTCACTAAGCACCTTTGTCCATGTTTCATCGATGCATGAGACCATGTCTCCACCTTGTTTTTTAACAGTTTAGTTGTTATGTGTGCATCAATGATTGTATATCCAAACTTTTCAGGAGCAGTTTGGAAAAGGCTCAGACTCAGAAGGTTAGTTAGTAAACGGGCATTTTCTATATACATGTATAATTTTCACCATGCATGTTTAAGTGTATTTTACTTTGGGGTCATGAAATTCTGGGGGAGGGGGTGGGGTATACATGTCAATTACAACTGTTTAGACACATGAGTATACATATGTGTGCAGTTGTCATAGTTCAAGCTATAATCATTTATTTAATGGATGCAATAGAATGTGATTGCAGTTGTGGATATGGTTATGGTGGGCAGGATGTCAGGTTATTGTGTTATAGTGTGACCTTTGTCATTGAATATCTTAAAACAGGTCCATATATGATGGGAATCAGTATTGACACTCAAACAGGTCAGAAATAAATAATCTAAAATAATATAACTCTTCATCTTTGTGTTTCTGCCCTTTCCGGGCCATTAGATAACTTCAGCCGTGATAATTCTCTAACTGCACATCCTTTGCCGCTAGCTAAGCTTGTGTCCCTTGATGACCTGTCCATTGGAGATCATGTGCTCCATTTAGTACAAGATGCTCCATATCGCCGCATGTACCACAGTGCTGTGGTTGTTGATAAAAATGCTGGCATCATTAAGGTTATCAAAAATGTTGAAGAAGGCGTAGTAAAAGCTACCTTGACTTCATCTCAAGACCAATTGTATCGTGTCCACTACACTATTGGCAAGTATTCCCCAGAGGAGGTGGTCAAACGAGCTACACAACGATTAGTCACGGGCGAGAGACGTTACCATCCTTTGCTGAATAATAGTCACCATTTTGCCACTTGGTGCATTTCAGAAAGGGAAAATAGTTTATACACAGTTCTGCAAAATATGGAACATAGACAAGACAACAGCATGTTTGTATCAGAGGAAAATGAAAGCATGTATAGTGCTACACCAGCCCTATTCAAAAAGAGCTTAGAAACTATTACTGAACTTAAAATTGGAGACCATGTGTTTAAGGATGGTCAAAATTGGATCGTAGAATCCATTGATGACATGAATGGCAGATTTATGGCATACACTTATTCCATGAAGGACAAACGTGTCAAAAAACAAAGTCTTGACATGAAAGGAGTTAGCATTATTTCATATGATGAAGTGATGTGCACACTCAGAAATCCAAGTGATGTGATACGTGATGCAAGAATAGCATCCAGTTTATGGAAAGGCGATGATGAATTTGCTACTTTTCTGAAGACTGGAAAACAGATGTCCTTCTCATATAATAGTCTAATAGACGTGAGTTTTACTGATGATGGCTTTCAAAATGAAGGTATAATCTCATGCACAAAGGTAACATCAGACATATGCATAGAAGAGGGTGATCATCTGGTTCTAAGGAAGGACTCAGAGCAAGACTGCCATGTTATTGTGTGTTATGTTGAAGATAACCATAGCCTGATTGTCACTCCATCCGCAAATGAGTTAACCCAAAGAATTTGCATTTCAGATTATAGTGATGTGTACCGAATTAATTACAAATGCTCACTACCAGGAGAAACTGTTGCGAGAAGAGTTCTTTGTGATAAAGGAAGACAATACTTTTGTGATCTCAGCAACCCAGAAGTGCAATGCAAGCTACTGACATGGGCAAAAGTTGGAAAACCCCAATGTTTGTCACAACTTCCTCGTAACCAAGTTATTGTTGACAAGTGCCCATTTAGGTATGAGAGGGTTGTTTCAATGGATGAGATCAACGTTGGTGACCATCTATTTGAACCTACAAGCTTATATTGGTTTCATTACCTTGTTACTGAAAAGAATGGTACACAGCTGTCAATAATATATCAACTGCAAACAAAAGTGATAGAAGTGAGACATTATGTTGATATCAGACATCAAGATGTTTACAAAGTTATTTACCCTGAATGCTTCCCTGCTGAAAAATCTATTCAGAGAGCAAGAATGTTTATTTCAGGTAGAAATTATCATCCAGAAGGTCGCATGAAGTTTGTTTGCAGAGCTAAGACAGGATCAGAGGATGGTGTGTTTGTTGATGTGTTGTTTAACTACAGCCTCCCAACATCAAAGAGTGAAATATATTCATTTACTCAACTAAATCCTGGTGATTATCTTGCATATAAAGAAGGAAAGTGGTGGCATCATTGCTTAGTACAAAGTGTTTCATCACCATCAACCTGTCACATCTACGAGCTATGGTCTTCAAATGTTACTGCAGGAGAGATGACATGGAATGATAATTTCAATTATTATAGGCTCAATTACAACAAGTCTGTCTGCATTAAGGTTGAGCAGTCACTTGCATTGGCTGCTGAAGCAGTGACATCCAGCAAAGGTCTAAAGCACCAATTATTTGTACAAAGACACTTGATAAATCAAAAATAGAAATTGATCCACTTATTGATGACAGAATGATTTTGTATCGTGAAAGGGTGAATTCTGTTACTGATCTACGAGTTGGTGATCATATTGAATGGCCTGCTGCATCAGTAGGACTATTTGTGCCTGGTGCCCAGCACCACATGTTTGTATCTAAAGTAGACGGAAGCACATGTTCAGTGATACATCGATATAGGAAAGGGCGTAATGATTCTGCTAGGGAAGAAGATTTAATGGCGATGAAAGATGCAGTGAAATACTTTGAAGACGGAAAAGTGTTTAGAGTAATATACCCTGAGCACACGCCAACAGTAACAGGATGTACAAGACTGCAGGAAGTTATGAATGCTGTTGAGGTCAGTACAAATTTAAAGTTAATATTATGACTAGTACCATTTTTATACTGGTTGTAATAAACGTATCAGTTGGGATATTAGACTACTTCAGTACAATAATAGGGTCTGTTCTAAACCTATTTGCTCAAATGTATTAATATTTGTGGATTTTTTTAATTTGAAAAACCAGTTTCCATTTTTACATTTACGGTTAATGAATATTTGCCACTGCAGTCTCGATTTTTGAATTGATAGATTCATTTTTTTAACCAGTGAAGTGCAGCTGCATGAGTCTGGGACCAATGTCATAACTGTTATGTGTAGACTATATCTAGTCTGCAATAATTGCACCAAGCAGTAAGTTAAGGGAGATATACATGTATATTTATTTGTCGGATGACCATGAAAGAGCCCACTAATGTGTATGTATCGGTATTTGAAACATTTTGGCATTCATGAAGGAAAGGGGCCATGTACTGTGCTTACATGTATAAATTAAAACCCTTGGTGCCAGCCTTTAACACATCAAAAATGCCTGGACACTAATCACTGTATAGGGAGAGAAGGTTTATAGTACATTAAATGTGTTTGGCATTTTACGATATACTCGAAGCGAATCTCAGATATCAATGGAAAACCTGAAAAAACCTATGTATTCAGCTGACAGTTATTCAATCTTCCTAGCTTGCAAAAACTGGTTTTGATTTTTTTTTAATAACCTGAAATTGCTTTTCAAAAGTATTCCCGGCATTTAGAAGGGGACGTTACAGTCCCAAAGCAATAAAATTACATTTTAAAAGAAGCTTCCACCATAAAATAGTATGTGCTTATCACTTGTCTTTATTATAGATTGATCTTTTGTTATTACAGATTGAACTGCATGATGCATCTAATTTAGTGGTGCAGTCTGTGATATATGCTGCATGGTACTTCACTGCACTTTTTCTTTGCAGGATAGGTACCATCTATTGAAGAACAATTGCGAGCATCTTGTGACATATGCAATGTCTGGATTTCCAATCAGTGTGCAAGTTGATGAAAAGTTTAGACAGTTTTTAATCACATCCAGGGAATCAGCCACTACACTTGCCACTATTTTTGGAAATATAGCTACATCTGGCAGTGGAAGCACAGTCATAAGGCTTGGAATAACTGAAATAGTACGTGGAATTGGTTCACTGGGAGCAAAAGACATTGCTGAAAGTGCTACTACTGGAGTATTTCAATTAGGAGCACGGGCTGTTTTGAATAGTACAGCTGTTGGTCTGGCAGCTGCTGGAGGAGTGGCATTTATAGTAAGTGCACTTTGTGAAGGAGCTATATTCACTCGAGCTGTGTACAAACTAACAAGAAAAAAGAAGTTAAAAAAAAAATCAGAAGCAGAGTACAAGCGAGAACTAATAAACCATGGATCCAGGGCAGTCGGATCTGTTGTAGGAGGAGTGGGAGGAGCAGTGGCAGGACAAGTGGCAATTCCTGTCCCTATACTTGGAGCAGTTGTTGGAATGATTCTTGGTACTGCAGTGGGTATGACAGCAGGCTATGGAGTAGGACAATTAATCAGCATGAGCGTGGCAGATGAAAGAATAACTGAACTCCCAATTGCAATCTACATTACAGTGATAGAAATGGACCCTGCATTACAGTGATAGAAATGGACCCTGTTTTTATTTTCCACCTGTGTGTATAATTATTGCTGATGCCTGCATGTGCTAGTTTGGTTATTTTTGCTTCATATATAGACCAGAAGTATTTTAGATTGGACTTTGAATTGTCTTCAAGTAGTATGATGTATGGATATGAAACGTAGAAAAGAAGTACATGTATAGACTGATGAAACACCAACAAAGTATTCTTCTGCATGGTCCAGTTCAAGGGCTGAGTTTTGAAAAGAACCGTTCACGGTTTGAGCACTGACAGAGCCAGGATTTTATTGTAGGGGGGGCCAACATAAGTTAAAAGGAGGGAAGGGACACGCCTCCCCCCCCCCCCCCCCCCCCCCCCCCCCCCCCAGCAAAGGGGTGAAGGGAGCGCTGTGAGCTCATCCATCGGGGTCTGGGGCGGAGCCCCAGCCGCTTTGCAGTTTTTGAGTCCCAAATCATAGCATAATTGCTTAGTAATAGATATACATGGGTAATATTTACTTGCTTCCAGACTTTCTTGTAGTCTCGCAAACCAAATACTTTGTCCCAAGTCCATTTTATATCGGGCTGTGCAAATTGTAATAACACTGTCACAGGACTCTGTAGGGGGGGGGGGGGGGGGGGGGGGGGGGGGGGGGGATTCATATCGCTCCTACACCGGTAGTAGTACTGAAAGATGATTTTTGCAAAGATGAGAGTCACCTCGGAGTCACCTACATAATTTGCAGTTTCGTGCGGTGATGTAATAATCAATATAATTTTCTAACAAGAGCACGCTCGATCATGACAACCCCACAGTTAGAGGTTTTTATCAGTGAACCAGCCGAAGTGGATTCTGAAGTATTCACCCTATGGTTGAAAGGTCACAACGTTGAAGAGGCGTGCAGGCTGACCAAGTCAAATGAGCCACCCGTTTCGAAGGACTTTCTCGACTTTCACAGTCTCCTCATGAGCGAGATACAAGGGCAATACAGAGTTTTCCAAATCCTGGAGTCATGTTTACAGCTACCACCAACGTTGATCAGCCAAAGGCTATTCCAGTTACCGCTAAAAACAAAGCGCGCTCTTATTGAGAGATACTATGAATTCGACGAGAAAGTAGTCAGAGAATTTCTAGGAAAGAAGCTTAGCTCCAAAAATCGAAGAGAACTGGACGATATTAGCGAGAAAACTGGTGTGTCTCTGAAGAGCTGTCGGCGCCAGTTTGACAACATAAAACGTGTTTTGCGAGTAGTGGACGATTACGAAGGATCTCTCGTACAGAACGTTAAAAAGCGGTTCCTTCTCTCAGACACCCTCGCCAAAAGCTACGCCTCGGTCGTTTTCATCAGCTCCAACCGCTTCGAGACAAGCAAGAAGAAACTGTCGCACTTGAGTATGCAAGACTTCACGTTCTGTGCCAACCTCATGATAGACCGGTGGACGGCCGGTTCGGAGGGCTCGAGGGCTGTTGACGACGACCTCGAATTGGACAGGGACTTCTTCCAGGAGCTGCGGGACCTGAAACTGAATTTGATAGATCGAGGATGGATCGACAGGCAGCAGAAGCTGGTCCTAAACAACCTCAGGAGGAAGCATTTGGCCATGGTTGCCTCTGTGGACTCCAACTTCAAAGCCCTCTCAAAGACGATAACGACTCTAGGTGCGTCTCTGATCCAGACGAAAGAGAGGAAGGACTTCTTTATTGACCTCATTGAGAAGCTGGTGGAACCTTGCAAACAGTTCGAGTGGGGGAGAGAAGAGATGGATTTTTTCCTCACCAGCATTATGGACACATTTGAGGAGTGTCAGAATGTCCACTCAAAGCAGACTGGCCGGCCGTGTGCTGATGACAAGCCATGGAGCACCACGTACCTCAGGTTTATGGGCACACTGAGGGAATGTGTACTCAGAATTTACCATGATTAAGCTATTTATGTATATACATGAATGTGTGTGTGTGTGTGTGTGTGTGTGTGTGTGTGTGTGTGTGTGTGTGTGTGTGTGTGTGTGTGTGTGTAAGAGGGTGGGTATGTTTGAATTCATTGTTCTGTATTGTAATTGCCTCTGTACATGTACGTTTTTTGTCAACTATACTAACATGTATTTACGTATTTATTTTTCAAATCATCGATATGGTGTACAAAAATTATTTGCTAATTGATCACGTGGTATATCATTTTCATCGCACATATAATAGCTTGGCTTGCAGCAAAAGCAACGATGCAGTGCGTGGTGTGTCACGCTCCAGGTGAGGCAGGGCGCGCATGCGAGCAGTGAGCAGCGTGGTTGCACTGGTGTAAAAAAAAAAGGTGGAGTGTGCAAAACGTGTTTAGGCGTGTCATATATAATAGCCATGCCCCAAGGTATCATCTTAAAGCCCTTCCAAGTGGCTACCATTTTGGTGTTAAGTTCGTCAGTTATGTATGAGTACAAAATGAAACACACCATGTGTCAAGTAGGCCTACAAAAAATTAGAGAGATATTATCTCCGACTTTTGCCAGAGATAGGCCTAATACATGTATATTATCTCTGCTTTTGCGTACACCACAATACTAATCCATCGCATCCCGTATATATATATGCGGGAACCTTAGGCTAAGGTCTTTGTGCAGGGTCACGGC